>ML778818.1:566440-581826 GCA_009831015.1 Picea engelmannii
ATTAGCACTCCCGCCGTGGCTTGAACTGTAGGTTAACGATTACCTAGTTCGAGAGGATCCACGATGCCGTGAGGGCAGACTGCGACAGTCGCTCACGATGATTCTAAGGGGCGCGCAATAAGGTGGGGGCCTTATTCCTTAGAACCCTTAGTCTCCCACAAGTTCACCTAGCGGAGTGTTGACTCCAGGGGTTATATATGTCTACCAATTAGTCTAGTTGGCAAGTGGCACCCTTGGAGCATGTGGTGCATCCTGAAGCGCATGTCGCACTGATGTGGATGAAGGAAACAAACCTAAATATCCCTAAGACAATAATGCCTTAAGAAATTCTTAAACAAATTCCCCAACCCAGTGTCGCCCAGTTCAGAATCTAGTACTAAGTCTAAAACTTTTAGGGTAAAAATTTAGTCTAACCCTAAGAACAGACCCTGGAATAAAAATAACAAAAGAAACAAAAACCCACCTAAGTAATAGTTGGGTCTTCATAAAAATTCTTGGGGCGATGACGAGGGTAATTTTTAAAGAAACCTAATAGTTTTAAAACTTTGCAAAGATGAAATTAATTCCTAACTGGTGGGAGAATGACATCACCTTCGTAGTGTAACATAAAGAAAATTCCAAAAAAAAAAACAAAAACTAAGACCATTATCCTCTCATTATCCATGTCTACATTATTAAACTATCCTCCATCACCTTAATCTTCCAGTATCCATTTCCCATTTACATGTCCATTTCACATTACTAAATCACCATCCATCCCCTTAATTTCTCATTATTCCTCTTTTATGTAATACATCTACTTTTCCCATATACATGTTTGTCATCACTTTAATCTCTTATTAACCTATAAATATATATTAAGGATAAATTAAAATGACGGATGATGATAAATTAAATTGATGAGTAACATGCTTGTAAATAGGAAAAATAAAGTAATATATATATTATAAACAAATTGACGTGTATTCCATAATCTCTAATTTATAGAAAAAGAAAATAATTTATGGAGAAGGGTAGGGATGAGTGACACTTGTAAAAGAGAGAAATTTTTAGGGTTTCATTAAAAAACTAAAATTTATTATGATTTAGGGTTTGAGGGGCATAAAAAGAAGGGAGGAAGAGAGAAAGAGAGGGAACTATTAGGTATTGTTATGCTGCCAAAATTGAGAACGGGACTGAATGCTTGTGAGGAGTTGGGGATTTTCTCACCTGTATGAGAGTGGTAGCTCAGCCTTGGAGGCGGGCTGGGAAGCTAGGTTACTATCTGGATTGTGTGTGGCCCCTTTTTGGCCCGGGGTGCTAAGGGGGAAGCAGAGTACCCCTAGCGTTTTGCTGGGAGGTACCGATGTAGTCTCTACGGTCGGCGAGCAGGAGCAGGAGTGGCTTGGAGCACGCAGACGTCATCAAGGCGGGAGTTAAGGCCACGGTATGATTTGTATTTTATTAGATTGGAATGTGTTATGGTTTGTTGGGATCGGTTTATAGGGTTATTTAGATTGTTAGGCTGTTTTTATTTATATGCTTAGCCATCTCCTTTATGACTGTTGTAACTGTAGGGTTAAATTTAATTTATCATGCGATACAATCTTACTGTCGCCATCCTGTACAGATTTATATGTTATGGGTTTCTTGGGGAATAAATTTACAACCAATAGCTACGGAAGAACCCCCGAGAATGAATTTGTTGCTGATGTAAATTCTGTGTACGTTCTACGGGTGTTAAATGCCACTGCAATTAAATTCTCTCCCTCTATTTTTATAGATAAAAGAAAGATGAAAACGTGACTTCGTTCTGCCCCTTTCTTGAGTCAAACCATGGTTGCTGTGTAAATTCTTCCTCGGGCGTAACCATCTGTGCATTTTTCCGTTAGAATTACGCTCCATCTTGTTGGGATCTTACTGCGCTTCTTTTGTATAATTTGCTCTGCGTGTTGTGTTACTTTCCGCTGTGAACGCCCACGATTTTCCCCCTCAATCTCTGTCGTCTTCTCATGTTGGTCTTTCTTTTCCTTCGCTGAGTTCATAGCCCTGTGTGTTTATTTATTTACCCTTTGTTCGTCTTCATGAGTGATGTAAACTGGTGTTCTCACTCCTGGATTTTCTTTAGCAAGTTCGTCGCTTACTAATTGTTGATTTTTCCCTTCTCCTGGGCATGTTGTTTTTTTTTGTGCGATTGAATTGGGGTCGCGTGGGGTTGTCTCAAATGGGTACGCACTATTCCTGTTGCTCTCCTTCATTTGGATTCCACCTAACCTGTGATTCCATGGGGTTGTGAATGACTCTCGATCCCCACCTGTGCATTCTGGAGATCGCTGATTGCGCGACCGAATCCCTTACTTGCACGCTCCAAGATTTCCCCTTCGATTTCCCGAACCGTATCAAGGAGAAATTTAGGGGAGGAGTTAATGCAAGTTTCTGGAAAACACAAATTTTTAGCCTGAACCCACCACGCCTGGACAATGGATTAACCCTTGCTGGTGTCAAGCTCTTTTTCGCTTCTGAACCTGCCTCCACGCGCAGCTCGAATGACGCGTTCATTCCTGGAGGTTCTCCAAGTTGACGCCACGCGCAACTTTAATGCGCCAGGTGTGAAGAAAAATGTTCTACCGATTTAAGATGGTGTCTCCTGTTCGGTGGGCGAATTGATGCTACTCCTGTTCCATTCGACTGTCCTGTAACTCGTTTATTGAAGGGAGTTATCTTTGTTATTATTTCTATCTATTGCACGACAAATTATTACTTACCCCTTGACAGCGAATCTATGCGTTGGAACCGAGACGGCTCTGTAGTCATTATCGTTTCACCTTTCGATGAATGGCAGATAATTCATTAGTTGATGTTCTCAATTTAATGACAGATACATTTTTAGTTCGTGTTCTCTATTATCTGCCTTTCGATGAATGGACGATAATTCATTAAATTAAAACTAATGGTTTTAAAATTTTGCAAAGAAGAAATTATCTCCTGAGGAGTAATTGAAGAAGTTAACAATTGATGTTCTAATTCCACTGCCTTAATGTAGATAGCTCGTTAATTGCGATGTTGATGGGTGTAGTAATGTCGCGCTTATCGCGGTACTTGCAGTTTTAATTGTCATTGTCTTGAATGTTATTGTTATTATTGGAAGGAGATTGATTTTAAATGTTACTATTAATGATACTTTATGCCTTTAGATCAATCATACATTTAGACGGCAATGTTAATGTTACTTTATCAACTTCCACATTTAGATCATTTAGTTAATGTTTATGTTACCTTAGTGCCGACGATAATAGATGTTGAAGTTGCGATAATCAAGGAGTTATGAACATCGCGTTGTTGAGACAATTACTAGTTCGGAATCATGGTCCAATGAGTTATAAGTCTAATGTTAGTGTTGATAACCTAGTAAGGATCTTGTAACATAAAACGAAAGATTGGTTCATCATAAATGCAATGTTAGTGTGGATAACCTATGAGATGTAAGTTCATTGTTATTGTATGTGCAATGTACTGTAATGTAAGATTAGGTTCATATACCGCTTTTGAAATATGTACATGTATTGTTCTTGCAATAAATAGAATGCAATGTAGTGTTGATATCATATGAATTGCATGATCATTGTTATTGTATTTCCGTGTTGTTGTAATTAGAAAATGTAATGATATGGTTACCTTATTGTAATTATAGTGTAACTATTGTTATTGATAAACTATATGGTGGAGTGTACTGGAATTAAGCACAGTAAAATTTACTCGAAGTTAGTAAATGAGGGTTGTCGTTCATTTTTTTAAAGGGGTTAAACTTGGGTGTTCGTTGTCAGAATCCTTCTTACTTGCACCTTCCTGGCAGACGCTTGTTCATAGAATTTAGGTTGCATGAGGTCGTAATCATCTTATTGCTTGGTCAGTTCTTGTCGGGCGGTATGTAGACACTCCCAGGTAGCCTTAGGAGGTATGTCTGCATGTGTGATTATTCGTGTAAAGAATCGAGTGTCGTATAAAGAGTCTCGGGCCCTTTAAAGGCAGGGTTTCCACTCTTGCGACACACCTGAGGGGATTACTAGTTTCTGCCTGAGCAGTCGGCCATGAGCCTATCTGACCTTCTCTCTCTCTGAAGTAGAGAACTAAGATTAAACGCCCTGCTTTCCTATGCAGAAATAGTAAGACATACTACTATGGATTCTCCCTTTGTGTTCGTATTGTGCATAACCTAGTATGTCATGAATGTTTGCATGTGCGCCTTATGTCCTTGGTCGACATTGTTGCAGTACTAGTGTGCGCCTTATGTCTTGGGTCGTTCATTGCTTGCTGCTACTTGTTGTGCACCCTTGTATTCTTGTGGTAATCTTTGTGGTGGCGTCTTGTTGGTCGTTCGGTGGTGACGTAGAGTCAAGTGTGTCTGTTACTTCTACACGCGCACACACCTTAACACAAAAAAAAAAAACAAAAAAAAATTCCCGTTAAAGAGTCGTTGTCGTAACGAGGAGGTCCGTTCCATATGGTATCAGAGCCGGTTCGACCCGCGACTTGGGATTCGCTACGGCTTTCGTTGACATGATTAGATTGATTATACTATTGTTGATCGAGTTGATTGTGTGCGTGCATGTAATCATGGTTAGAGGACGTCGCGGAGGCAGACGACGGGATGCTAGGGGAGGAGGCGTGACACCTCCAGTAGCATCCACGCCTGAGGGGTCTAACCCCCAGGGAGGTGAGCAGGTTCTCAGATAGGAGCATATAGCAGTTGGCGATGTTGTTGAGATGATGAGATATTTTCAGCGCATGTTCGAGGCCCTGATCAGCAGATTGGACCGAGACGAGGCCAGGGCGCTGGCACCCACCTGAGGTTATGTCGTGCGCACCGGCCTTTACAGGTAGCATTCACCGTGAACTCAAGAAGGTAAAATTTCCTGAGTTCTTTGGTGCCCCGGACGGAGCAGCCGCCGAGGCATGGTTGGAGAATATGGCGATGTGCTTCGCACTTCGCGATTATACCTCCAACATGAAGGTCCCCATGGCGGTATTCCAACTGAAGGGGAGCACTCTTCTATGGTGGAAGATGCTCCTGCCGCAGCTGAACATGGCCGTTGAAGACGTGTCATGGGAACTGTTTGAGGAACGGTTCCGAGAGAGGTACCTTTCAGAGGAATTCATTGAGCGCCATCTCAATGAGTTCAACGCGCTACGATAGGGAGGTTGTACGGTGCCCTAGTATGAGGCACGTTTTATGGAGATGCTCTAGTATGCTCCGCACCTTAACACTGAGAAGTTCAAAGTCAACAGGTTTGTGTTTGGCCTTAATAGCAGCCTGCGTGCAAAGATTAGGATCTTGATGCCTCAAACCTTGCACGACGCTATCCAAAAGGCCCTCATAGCAGAGGAGGAGCTTATCAGTGGGGTTCAGACTAGGACTCCAGCGAGACCCACCGGGTAGGGTTCATCTAGTACGCCGCAGCATTAGACACCAGTGAGACATACGCCGGGACATCGTGGCTTCCAGAGGGGATCCACTTTTGCTACACCCCGACGACCGTCGCCTCCGCAGCGGACACCTTATTGAGGACCACAGCACTAGCAACAGCGCCGCCCGCAGCAGCAGTAGTTTAGGCCTGTTCATCAGAACAGACCTGGTTTCCAGGACGGTGGGCCGTCCTCTTCTACTTCGAGCACCACGACTACTGGGCCGAAGAAGGGGTGTTGGACGTGTGGGGAGCCACATTACCAGCGTGATTGTGCTGTGGAGAGGGCCAGAGTGTCCGGATCATTCGGACCCGCTACCGTGGGAGATATGGGCAAGGCCCATCGGATACATGCAACAGTGAATAACCGTCAGGCAGAGCACCAATCGACTGTGCTCGAGACGACAGGTACTATCGCTGACCAGACCCTTATTATTTTGATAGCCCAAGTGCTACTGAGAGTTTCATTTCTGGTGCAACGCTAAAAAGGATTAAGGTAAAGGCATTCGAACAGGATGAGTTTAGCTTCGTGGATATGGCTTTAGGAGCCAAACAGAAGGTTGGAGGAAGGGTTACGGGCTGTGCCCTTAACCTGGGAGAGTTTGTCACGAGGGTCAACTTGTACGTCACGATCTTAGGATCTTATGACGTCGTGATCAGTATGGACTGGTTGGAAACTCATGAGGCGATACTCAATTGTAAGATGAAACGGTTGAGCTTAGTTGATGACAAAGGACAAAGACGTGTGATTGTAGGAAGGAACCAGGGAGTTTCCCTGCGGTTCGTCTCTTCCTTACAGTTACGGAAGAGTATGCACAAGGGGTGAAAACTTTATGCGATCCTCATGCTAAACGAGAAGGGAGTAGTGGAGGGTCTAGAACACCTTCCGGTGGTGAAGGAGTTTGTGGACGTATTTCCAGAGGAGTTGCCTGGGATGCCGCCGGAAAGGGAACTAGAGTTTACCATAGACCTGAAACCGGGAACCGAACCGATAGCAAGAATGCCTTATCGGATGTTGACCCCGGAGTTGCAAGAGTTGAAAATGAAAATGAAGGAGTTGTTGGACCTGGGACTGATACGTCCTAGTGTGTCACCGTGGGGTGCACCGGTTATTTTCATACGAAAGAAGGACGAATCATGGAGGCTTTGCATTGACTACCGTCAACTGAACAAGGCCACGATCAAGAATTAGTATCTCTTACCAAGAATTGATGATCTGTTCGATCAAATGAATGGGGCGACGGTGTTCTCCAAGATCGATTTGTGATCCAGGTATCACTAGTTATGGATCAAGGAGGATGACATCCCTAAGACCGCTTTTAAGACAAGATTTGGACATTACGAGTTTACTGTTTTTCCTTTTGGACTGACAAACGCCCCAGGGGTATTCATGAGTTTGATGAACGGAGTGTTCCGCGAGTACTTGGAAAAGTTTGTCCAAGTATTCATTGAAAATATTTTGATCTACTCTCGGACGATAAAGGAGCATGATGAGAATTTGCGCTTGGTACTACAATGTTTACGAGAACACAAATTGTATGGGAAGTTGTCCAAATGCTCTTTTTATCAATCGAGGATTCACTACTTAGGGCATGTCATCTCCGGCGAAGGTATCGCCATGGATCCAGCCAAGGTTGAGGCTATTATGGAATGGTTTGTGYTGACGAATGTCACAGAAGTGCATAGTTTTATGGGATTAGTAGGATACTATCGACGGTTTGACGATGATTTTTCGAAGATAGCAAATCTGATCATGGAATTGCAGAAGAAAAACAAGAAGTTTGTTTGGACAAAGAAATGTGTGGAATCATTTCGGAGGCTTAAAGAGTTGTTTACAACCGCGCCGATACTAAAGGTCCTTGACATGGATGCAGACTTCTTGGTGTGCACTGACACATCCAAGGAAGGTTTAGGCAGAGTCTTGATGCAAGACGAACAATTGATTGCTTACATTTCGAGGAAGCTAAGAAGGCATGAGGAGAACTACGCGACGCACGATTTGGAGTTATTAGCCATCATATATGCCTTGAAGATTTGGATACACTACCTTGTTGGATGAAAAATTGAATTAAAGACTGATCATTGTGGACTACAACACATTTTTACGCAAAGCGACCTGAACGCGCGACAACGACGTTGGTCAGAATTGCTTAGCGAATACGACTTCAAGATTACTTACATAAGGGGAACAATGAACCGAGTGGCCGATGCCTTGAGTCGGAGGCCACGCATCTTTTTGGTGTTACCTCTTCAGACAAATCTACGTGAGAAGATTCTCACCTTACAGCGTGATGACGACTGGTACACAAAAGTCAAGGATTTTATCGGACAAAACACAATGATGGTACCACGATATGAGGGATATTCATTGGATAGCGATGTTTTATTGAGGTTTAGAAGTCATATTTACGTACCGCCAAATGACGAGTTGAGGATGTTGATCCTGAGCGAGGCTCATAGAGCAGTTTACATGGCTCACCCGGGAGTTACGAAGATGAGGGCAGACCTTAAACCATTATTCTTTTGGAAATGAATGAAGTCCGACATAGTCAACTTTGTGGCTAGATGTCTAGAGTGTCAGTAGGTAAAGGATAAACATAGACACCCGACAGGTTTACTTCAACCACATGCCATTCCGGAATCGAAATGGGAAGTTATTTCGATGGATTTCATTGTTGGATTGCCATTGACAGCAAGGAGACACGACTCGATTTTTGTAGTAGTAGACACTCTGATGAAGAGTGCTCATTTTATTCCTGTGCGTACGACGTATCAGGCACCTGACATAGCGAGAGTTTTCATCAATGAGATTGTGAGGTTGCATGGCGTGCGTAAGAAGATTATATCCGATCGAGGATCAGTGTTTACTGGACGATTTTAAACGAGTTTCCAAGAGGCCTTGGGAACTCAACTTAACTTTAGTACTGCGTATCACCCAGAGACTGACGGACAGACCGAACGAACGAACCAAATCTTGGAAGACATGTTGCGCATGTATGTGATGGACCAACAAAAGTGTTGGGAGGAATTCTTGCCTCTAGTAGAGTTCGCTTACAACAACAGTTACCAGAGCACCATTAAGATGGCGCCTTTCGAATTTATTTATGGGCGACCTTGTCGGACGCCCTTGAGTTGGGATCGATTTGAGGATAGGGTCCTGGTGGGACCAGAAGCGATCCAAGAAATGGAAGAGAAAATGCAAACCATAAGACAAAGGATTAAGGAAGCGCAGGATCGACAGAAGAGTTATGTTGATGCGCACCGAGTCGACCGTAGTTACGAGGTCGGCGATCGAGTCTTCTTGCGGGTTAAACCGCATAAGAGTTAGATCAAGTTTGGAAAGGGAGCTAAACTCTCTCCTAGGTTCATGGGACCTTTCAAGATTGTGGAGAGAAAGGGACCCGTGGCCTATCGACTAGCCTTGCCTGATTCTTTGAGGCGTATACACGATGTTTTTCATGTATCTGTTTTGAGACATTATGTTAGTGATCCTACACACGTGATTGACATGAGTTCCTTGCAGGTATCGGACGAGGGAGCGCTCACGACTGAGCCGGTCCGCATCTTAGATCATCGTGTTTGACAGTTACGACGTCGAACGGTAGATCAGGTCGAGGTCCAGTGGGACAGTTATAGTCCGCACTCGACGACCTGGGAGGATGCATATGATATGCGTCAGCAGTTTCCATTTATGTTTGATAGATATACTTATGATACTGTGATAATTTTATTTCTGCATTTATACTTAGAAACTTTGGGACGAAGTTTAGACCAAGAGGGGGTGTATGTAACATCACGCTCTGGCGCACTGAGAAAACTTATTATTTGAGGACACTTGCTCGCAAGTGATCTGGACTTTTATGATGTTAGACCATTTCTACTTGATTATGATGCGATTGACAGACGACATGATGTGTTACTATTTGATGTAGATAGGTGTTATTGACTCAGTTGTATTGAGTCTGCAGGGTTTTGGACCTTGAGGATGTAGAGGCATCGATAGAACCCCCTTGGACTTCGGATTGAGTTAGGGAGTGTGCTATTTGGGTTGATTTATTTACTGTGATATTTCATTGATTTGATGATTTGATGTTGACATTTTTGACATGATTGTTGATGATGCAGGATGACGATAGCTTGTCGACCAGACTCACATATGGAGTAAAGGGGCCACACACAATTTTCAGAGAGGTTGAGGGAGAGGGGTGGACAACAGCCCTGCCACCGCCTACTAGCACTCCCGCCATGGCTCGAACTGTAGGTTAACGATTACCTAGTTCGAGAGGATCCACGATGTCGTGAGGGTAGACTGCGACAGTCGCTCACGATGATTCTAAGGGGCGCGCAATAAGGCGGGGGCCTTATTCCTTAGAACCCTTAGTCTCCCACAAGTTCACCTGGCGGAGTGTTGACTCCAGGGGTTATAGATGTCTACCAATCAGTCCAGTTGGCGAGTGGCACCCTTGGAGCACGTAGTGCATCCTAAAGGGCACGTCGCACTAATGTGGATGAAGGAAACAAACCTAAATAGCCCTAAGACAATAACGCCTTAAGAAATTCTTAAACAACTTCCCTAATCCAGTGTCACCCAGTTCAGAATCTAGTACTAAGTCTAAAACTTTTAGGGTAAAATTTTAGTCTAACCCTAAGAGCAGACCCTGGAATAAAAATAACAAAAGAAATAAAAACCCACCTAAGTAATAATTGGGTCTTCATAAAAATTCTTGGGACGATGACGAGGGTAAGTTTTAAAGCAACCTAATAGTTTTAAAACTTTGCAAAGACAAAATTAATTCCTAACTGGTGGGAGAATGACATCACCTTCGTAGTGTAACATAAAGAAAATTCCAAAAAAAAAAAAAAACTAAGACCATTATCCTCTCATTATCCATGTCTACATTATTAAACTATCCTCCATCACCTTAATCTTCTAGTCTCCATTTCCCATTTACATGTCCATTTCACATTACTAAATCACCATCCATCCCCTTAATTTCTCATTATTCCTCTTTTATGTAATACATCTACTTTTCCCATATACATTTTTGTCATCACTTTAATCTCTTATTAACCTATATATATATATATATATATTTTAAGGATAAATTAAAATGATGGATGATGAGAAATTAAAATGATGGAGTTAAGGCCACGGTATGATTTGTATTTTATTAGAATGGAATGCGTTACGGTTTGTTGGGATCGGTTTATAGGGTTATTTAGATTGTTAGGTTGTTTTTATTTATATGCTCGGCCATCTCCTTTATGACTGCTATAACTATAGGGTTAAATTTAATTTATCACGCGATACAGTCTTACTGCGCCATCCTGTACAAATTTATATGTTATGGGTTTCTTGGGGAATAAATTTACAACCAATAGCTACCGAAGAACCCCCGAGAATGAATTTGTTGCTGATGTAAATTCTGTGTACGTTCTACGGGTGTTAAATGCCACTGCAATTAAATTTTCTCCCTCTATTTTTCTAGATAAAAGAAAGATGAAAACGTGACTTTGTTCTGCCCCCTTTCCTGATTCAAACCATGGTTGTTGTATAAATTCTTCCTCGGGCATAACCATTTGTGTGTTTTGCCATTAGAATTACACTGCATCTTGTTGGGATCTTACTGCGCTTCTTTTGTATAATTTACTCTGCGTGTTGCATTACTTTCCGCTGTGAATGCCCACGATTTCCCCCCTCAATCTCTCTTGTTTTCTCATGTTGGTATTTCTTTTCCTTCGCTGAGTTCATAGCCCTGTGTGTTTATTTATTTACCCTTTGTTCATCTTCACGAGTGATGTACACTGGTGTTCTCACTCCTGGATTTTCTTCAGCGAGTTCGTTGCTTACTGATTGTTGATTTTTCCCTTCTCCTGGGCGTGTTGTTTTTTTTTGTGCGATTGAATTGGGGTCGCGTGGGGTTGTCTCATATGGGTACGCATTGTTCTTGTTGCTCTCCTTCGTTTGGATTCCACCTAACCTGTGATTCCATGGGGTTGCGAACGACTCTCGATCCCCACCTGTGCATTCTAGAGATCGCTGATTACACGAACGAATCCCTTACTTGCACGCTCCAAGATTTCCCATTCGATTTCTCGAACCTTATCAAGGAGAAATTTAGGGGAGGAGTTAATGCAAGTTTCTAGAACCCACGAATTTTTAGCCTGAACCCACCATGCCTGGACGGTGGATTAACCCTTGTTGCTGCCGCGTTCTTTTTGGCTTCTGAACCTGCCTCCACGTGCAGCTCAACTGACGCGTTCATTCCTGGAGGTTCTCCAAGTTGACGCCACGCGTAACTTTAATGCGCCAGGTGTGAAGAAAAACGTGTTGTCGATTTAAGACAGTGTCTCCTGTTCGGTGGGCGAATTGATGCTACTCCTGTTCCATTCGACTGTCCTGTAACTTGTTTATTGAAGGGTGTTATCTTTGTTATTATTTCTATCTATTGCATGGAAAATTATTACTTACCCCTTGACAGCGAATCTATGCGTTGGAACCGAGACGACTCTGCAGTCATTACCATTTAACCTTTCGATGAATGGCAGATAATTCATTAGTTGATGTTCTCAATTTAATGACAGATACATTTTTAGTTCGTGTTCTCTATTAACAATCGGAAATCCTAATTCGATTTTTCGATAATCTTTAGCGATTCTACAAAAATGGATTGAAATTTTAGGGGTGTGATTTAAATTATAGTAACTTCTAATTTATCTATTCATTGGGTGAAGAGGTATAGGTTTCAATTTACAATAAGGAGATTTGTATCGGTTTACGTTAAAGCAGAGCTAATGCTCGGTATAAAATTTATTAATCAAAAAAATGCTTTAATTACAACAAATAAAATATTTTGATTCCAAAAGAAAATATTTTATTATCTTTTTAAAAAGAAACTTTCAAGGTTGGGATATGTGTGAAGGAGTTTTCAATTCCTATAGTCCTTAACAGGGAGTGCACACATTTGAGGTATCCGAATTTTATTTTAATGCTAATCCTCTTGGTGTGCTCACGGTAACATGGTCATCATTTTAAGGTATTGTTATGAATATATATATTGTTTAGGATTTATGAACTATATGCTTAGTTTATGAATTACGACTATCATATGTTTAGTTTATGAATTATGAACTATGTTTAAGTTTAGTCTTTAATGTTTTGAATTATGTCTAATGGTTTGGATTATGAACTATGTTAATGTTTAGTCTTTTAAGTAAGAATTAAATTAGTTAGTTTATGAATTATGAACTATGTTTATGTTTAGTCTTTAATGTTCTTGAATTATGACTAATGGTTTTTGAATTATGAACTATGTTAATGTTTAGTCTTTTATATAAGCATTAAATTAAAACTAATGGTTTTAAAATTTTGCAAAGAAGAAATTATCTCGTGAGGAGTAATTTAAGAATTTAACAATTGATGTTCTAATTCCACTGCCTTAATGTAGATAGCTTGTTAATTGCGATGTTGATGGGTGTAGTAATGTCGCGCTTATCGCGGTACTTGCAGTTTTAATTGTCATTGTCTTGAACGTGATTGTTATTATTGCAAGGAGATTGATTTTAAATGTTACTATTAATGATACTTTATGCCTTTAGATCAATCATACATTTAGATGGCAATGTTAATGTTACTTTATCAACTTCTACATTTAGATCATTTAGTTAATGTTTATGTTACCTTAGTGTCAACGATAATAGATGTTGAAGTTGCGATAATCAAGGAGTTATGAACATCGCGTTGTTGAGACAATTACTGGTTCGGAATCATGGTCCAATGAGTTATAAGTTTAATGTTAGTGTTGATAACCTAGTAAGGATCTTGTAACATAAAACGAAAGATTAGTTCATTATAAATGTAATGTTAGTGTGGATAACCTATGAGATGTAAGTTCATTTTTATTGTATGTGCAATGTACTGTAATGTAAGATCAGGGTCATATACCGCTTTTGAAATATGTACATGTATTGTTCTTGCAATAAATAGAATGCAATGTAGTGTTGATATCATATGAATTGCATGATCATTGTTATTTTATTGTCGTGTTGTTGTAATTAGAAAATGTAATGATATGGTTACCTTATTGTAATGCTAGTGTAACTACTGTTATTGATAAACCTATATGGTGGAGTGTACTGGAATTAAGTACAGTAAAATTTACTCGGAGTTAGTAAATGAGGGTTGTCGTTCATTTTTTTAAAGGGGTTAGACTTGGGTGTTCGTTGTCGGAATCCTTCTTACTTGTGCCTTCGTGGCAGACGCTTGTTCATATAATTTAGGTTGCATGAGGTCGTAATCATCTTATTGCTTGGTCAGTTCTTGTCGGGCGGGATGTAGACACTCCCAGGTAGCCTTAGGAGGTATGTCTCCATGTGTGATTATTCGTGTAAAGAATCCAGTGTCGTATCAAGAGTCTCGGGCCCTTTAAAGGTAGGGTTTCCACTTTTGCGACACACCTGAGGGGATTACTAGTTTCTGCCTGAGCAGTCGGCCAAGAGCCTATCTGACCTTCTCTCTCTCTGGAGCAGAGAACTAAGATTAAATGCCCTGCTTTCCTGTGCAGAAATAGTAAGACCTACTACTATGGATTCTCCCTCTGTGTTCGTATTGTGCATAACCCAGTATGTTGTGAATTTTTGTGTGTGTGCCTTATGTCCTTGGTCGACATTGTTGCAGTACTGGTGTGCGCCTTATGTCTTGGGTCGTTCATTTCTTGCTGCTACTTGTTGTGCGCCCTTGTCTTCTTATGGTAATATTCATGGTGGCGTCTTGTTGGTCGTCGGGTGGTGACGTAGAGTCAAGTGTGTCTGTTACTTCTACACGCGCACACACCTTAACACAAAAAAAAAAAAAAAAAATTCCTGTTAAAGAGTCATTGTCGTAACGAGGAGGTCCGTTACATATGTACCTGGTTTAGAAAAGAATATTGTATCAATATCATGTTTAGAATACAAAGGAAACAGAATAGCCTTCATATATGAAAAAGTGTTATCATGGCATAAAGATTCCAACATAGAAGATGTTAGGGTTATTGGAAGACATGAAGGGAATTTGTATAGACTACTAGAACACAATGAAGAAGCCCTAGTACATGATGAAGTCAACCCTAATGAAATTTGGCATAGAAGGTACGCTCATATCAATTATCAAGCATTACCCTTCCTCAGGAAGATGGTTGAATGGATACCAGAATTGAAGTCTACACACGAAGGAATTTGCAAAGGATGTGCCCTTGGGAAGAACATTAAGAGACCATTCCAAAGAAGCAACAACAGATCTAAGGAAATCCTAGATCTAATATACTCATATGTTTGCGGTCTGATGCCAGTCAAATCTTTAGGAGGATCTCTCTACTACTTATCCGTCATAGATGACTATTCAAGGAAGACGTGGCTATACCTACTAAAGTCAAAAGATGAAGTATTCAGAAAGTTCCAAGAATTCAAGGCAGAAATAGAAAACCTTACGAAAAAGAATATCAAGACATTAAGAACAGATAATGGAGGAGAATAACCCTCGAAGGAGTTCGTTGCATTCTTCAAATCAGCAGGGATTAGGAGAGAGCTAACTGTTCCTCATAATCCTCAACAAAATGGTGTAGCAGAAAGAAAGAATAGATCTATCAAAGAAACAATAAAGGCCCTATTGAACGATCAATATCTATCCATGTTTCTATGGGGAGAAGCAGCAATGACGGCCATATATGTGAAAAATAGAAGCCCTCGTCGCATATTGAAGGACATGACACCAGAAGAATCATTCTCAGGTAAGAAACCTAACGTAGAAAACTTAAGAATATTAGGATGTCAAGTTTATTCTCATATTCCCAAAGATAAAAGAAATAAACTAGAACCCTCAGGAAAGAAGGGGATATTTGTAGGATATAGTGATTCATCCAAAGCCTACAGAATATATATTCTAGATCAACACAAGATAGAAGTAAG
>ML778818.1:582540-595939 GCA_009831015.1 Picea engelmannii
AAGCTCCAAGGGCTTGGTATGCTAGGATGGACAGTTATCTAACCAGACTTGGTTTTTCCAAGAGTCATGCAGATCCAAACCTTTACTACAAAGTCGAGAACAATGCACTTGTAATTCTACTGTTATATGTTGATGATCTATTCATAACAGGTGAAGAATCTCTAATTATTCAGTGCAAGAAGGATTTAGCCTCTGAATTTGATATGAAATATCTAGGTCTCATGGACTATTACTTGGGACTAGAAGTATGGCAAAAGCATGGTGAAGTATTCCTTGGACAAGGAAAATATGCAATAAAGATCCTTCAGAAGTTTGGGATGATGGACTGTAAGTCCATGTACACTCCTATGAATGCAGATATAAGAAAAGTGAAAGTCCCATATTTTGATCCAGTAGATCCATCTCTATATTGGAAACTAATTGGATCATTGATGTACTTGGTAAATACTCGACCAGATATTTGCTTTGCTGTAAATACATTAAGTCAGTTCTAGGTGGAACTAAGACAAGACCATTGGATAGTTGCAAAGCATGTCTTAAGATATATTCATGGGACAATAAACTATGGCTTAAGATATACCGCATCCAGTGATATCCAACTTCATGGATTCACAGACTCTGATTGGGAAGGAAGTGCAGAAGACAGGAAGAGTACTTTAGGTATGTGTTTCCACTTGGGCTCCGCTATGATATCTTGGAGCAGCAGGAAGCAGAATTCTGTCGCACTTAGTACAACAGAAGCAGAGTATATGGAAGCGTGTGAAGCATGCACAGAAGCAGTATGGCTAAGGAAGTTAATATCTGATTTATTTGATCAGACTCCAGAATCGACCACAATATATTGTGATAATCAGAGTTGTATAAGATTATCCGAGCATCCAATGTTTCATGAAAGGTCAAAGCACATTGAGATCAAATACTACTTTATCCGAGATAAAGTCCAGGAAGGAGAGGTAAATCTCGAGTATATCCCCACTGATGAGCAGACATGAGATATCATGACAAAGCCTCTTTCCATAATCAAGTTTGCATATTTCCAAGAGAAGATGGGGATTGTGGAAATAACTCCCTTAGTTGAAAGGGAAGACTCTCCAGGATAGAGAAGGTATGCAAAAATGTTTATTTCTGTGATTAAAATAACTCTCCAGTTATGAGGGAGAATTTAAATGTTATTTATTTTTGTAAGAGTCTAGATTGGACAGATTCTTTCCTGTTCGGAAAGTGGATTGAGATTTCTGACGGACAGTGGCTTCCCATTGTAGTTAACATGGGAGGCAGACTGATTGCTGATGTATCATAGACAACGACTTCCCATTTATGGGGAGTGTTCTAGGACAATCATTCTTCTTGGCAGTCACTCTGAGTAGTGGTCAAGTAGAATGGTCTGCCTCGCCGCGCAGTCATTCTTTCGAAGTTCACAGTTGTGATCAGTTTCAAAGAATCGTTCATTTGGAGGTTGATGCAGGACAGACATTCCTCGAGGGCAGACTCATTCTTTCCAGGTTACACTTTTTTAGTGTCGGAGGAATGGCCCAGGGTGGGGAATGGTCCGGACAGTTACTCCTCGAGGGAAGACTTTTTCTCTCTAGGCTACACCTTGTTTGGTGTCGGAGGAATGGACCAGGGTGGGGAGTAGTCCAGGCTCAACAATCAGGGACAGTTATTCCTCGAGGGAAGACTCATTCTCTCCAAGTTACACCTTGTTTGGTGTCGGAGGAATGGCCCGGGGTGGGGAATAGTCGAGGACAGTCATTCCTTAGGGCAGACTCATTCCCTCCAGGTTACACTTTGTTTAGTGTCGGAGGAATGGCCCGGGGTAAGGAATGGTCCATACATTTCTCGAGGGAAGACTCATTCTTTCCAGGTTACACTTTGTTTAGTGTCGGAAGAATGGCCCAGGGTGGGAAATGGTCCAGGTTCAGAAATCATAAACAATCCTTCTTCCTTGGTTGAGAAGAATGGGGCAGATAGCCCAGTGTTGATATTCTATACTGAGGGCAGACATTCTTTCAGACCTCACAGATGTGAGTGAAATATTGGCCCAGATGATTATTGTTGATACTCTATACTGAGGGCAGACATTCTTTCAGATCTCACAGACATGAGTGAAAGACTGGCCCAGATGATTCTGTTTTATCATATCCCTGTTTTTATGCAAATGAAGATTACTGTGGTGGTAGACATTCTTTCAGATCTCACAGATGTGAGTGAAAGATTGGCCCAGATGATACAGTTTTTATCATAAGATTGTTTATATGCAGGTTGCTATTTGTTATGAAGGATAGTTTGTGATTGTGTTTCACAAAGTCTGAGTAGTTGTGTACTACTGGAATAGACAAAGGTGTGTTCTATAAATTGATATTGTATCAGTTGTCATAGGAGATTATCCAGTCGGATAATAATGATAGGTGTTTGTGGTGCTACTAGTTGAATGGTCTATTGTGCTCAAGGCCATACCTCCCTAGCTAGGAGGGAGTGTTAATATTATGGTAGCTTCGGGAGGTATGAACCTCTATGATGACCTATGACGAGACTAGAATCCTCCGGAAGGAAGCAAAGAATTGAAGGAAACCTAGACAAGTTGTCGGCTGAACAAATATATTTATATTGAATTTATTGATGCCTAGAAGAAGAAGTTGGCCCAGTTAGACTGGTCAGGTCGGCCCTAGTTAGATTGGCCAGTCCACTATAAATACAGGGCGCCAGTTTCATTATTTGTCATCTCAGCAGTTGCAGTGAGAGCAATATCTGCGCAGGCAGTTGCAGGTAGCAGCAATTTGGTGCACAGGTTTTCTGGGAGAGATGGGAAAGTGGTGCGCTAGCTTCTGGGTGGGACCATCTGTTCAGTTTTGTTTCTATTCTTTTTCTTGGTGAATTTAGCCTCTCTTGGCTATAGATTGCAGCCAGAATTCTCTTCTCGGTCAAGGTCAAGGTGCTCGGAGGGTGGCTTAAAGCCTGTGGTATGGTGACGAGGGTATCAGCAATGGTTAAACGAGCACAATCCTCTATATTCTAACACCTCGATCCCCTCGAAGATGACTAGATCACACCAGGATCCTCATCCTGTGATCTAACCCTCAAGATCAAGTTGCTTGCTGCTTCCCTAGCTCACCATCTTACTGAGTAGTACAATTCTTACAACTCTCTCCTCCTCGGTGGGTGTCTCTTTTCATCCCTTCTTCATATAAGTACTAACTATTTATATTATTGGCTCATCATACATTACAATACATTAAGAAAACCCTAACCATAGCATCGTTAGGTATTCCTTGCATGCACGCCTCGCCTTCTTCCCTTACACATGATGTTTTTCCTTCTTGTTGTTCTTTCCTCCTTTTGTTCTTCTCTTACCAAAAATAACCTTTTTTCGTGACCAGGTCTGCATCCAATAGGCCCCCAACATTGACATGTGGCTCATCCTGAGCCACCTATACTTTGTGTGCTTATTCGATTGATTCTGCAAGAGTCTAGAACTTATCTATGAGTTCCTTTGCTTATGTTTGAGCCTGCGTGGTCTTTTCTCTGAGTGCATCCAATATTGGCACTATAATTTCCTTGTTTATCATCTCTGCACATTCTGTTTGAAGTTGTTCCATGTTATTCTTTGCCTCTTCTGCCTACATAATGACCTCCACTACTAGCTCTTGGAGAGGTTCCATTTGAGATTTTCGATCCTTCTTTTGTGTATGTGTGGCTATGAGTTATGCTTGCAGCTTCTTCATATCGTGTACTCCTTTGATGCACTCAGTGATCTGCATCGTCTTCTTCATCTGTTTGAGGTCTTGGATAACTACTCGTCTCTTCTCCTCTTCCTAGTCCCACTACTGGACTTGTTGATCCTCCTCCATATTTGTCCATAGCTATGTTGCTTTATCAAACAAGTCAACAACTTCTCTGACTTGTCACTCCATTTCCTCCATCTGTCTTGCTGCTTCCTGCTTCCTTTGATCCTTCACCTCGGTGGGATTGGTACAGGTGAGTTTTTCCTGAAGGTTCTCAATCTACTACTTGTATTGATCGATTATTTACACAATCTGATCAATTTTTTGCATTGTTGTGAGTTCTTTCGTTTGTGCAGTTTTTGGAATTTGGCCATAGGCTGCATCCAATCCCTTCTTGAGCCTATCTGCATGATATTTATCATCTTTGGTCTCAAGATTGACCTTCGCAAGCACTAACTCCAACTCTTATGTGTTGTCCTTCATTTGGTGCAGTTTTGTTGTGTCTGTGTGTGCACACAACTGTACCTCCTGCATGACATTGACTTGTAGTTTATATAGCACCTTGGTTGGTATCTGCCCCATTACCAGTTGTTTTGTGCCAAATATTTCAAGGGTGTCTAGCCCACAATTTCATGTGTGCACCCCGAGTGTGTATGATCGACCTCTTGGTCTAGCCTTGTTCATGTTGAGTAGCACTTGATCTGGTCCCCTCTGTTGTGTCAGTCTCTTTTCCCTGTTTCTATTGCGCCTGGGTGTTGTTCATCTTTCCCACCTGGGTAACTTTATTTGGCACACCCCCTTTCTTATGTTTCCCCAGCTTATGACCTGATTTTCTCTTCTTGAGAAATTTTTTGTCTCCTACAGGTGTTTGTTCTTGCCTTGCACCCACCTCCTTATCTATGGACATCTCTTGATTCAAGACTGGAACCCTCCAATCATCTTTCCAATCCTTCATGGCCATTTCTATGTCCTCTTCCTTGACGCAGTATCGTAGTTGTATCCATTCCTTCTTGGGATCCTTTCGTGCTTGGATCCATACTCCATGCCTGGTCACTTTAAAGTTGGCTATGTCCCGATATTGCATGACCACTTCTGGCGTAATATGCCAAGTGTTGGCAATGCTTTCCTACAAGTCGTTGTAATATCCTGCGAACATGCCTGCATTTCTACATTTATTTTTGGGGTATTAAGTGATTCTCAGTGATAGGTATCATGTTGTGCGGAACTGACTGGATCGCTTGAAAAATTATGAATACTTAGTCTCCCTCCATCCGACCAAGGCGATCAGGATGAGTAGCCAAGAGTAGTGAAATTTTGTCCCCAGGTCTTGCGCATCCCTATAGTCTTCAAGGAACATATTCAATAAGTACGAGGCCCAACTAAGTATAGTGCCCTCCGCACAATGTGCTACAATTGCGACGAACCCAATGAGGACTTCCTCCTTGCAGAACTTCCTGATCAATTTGCATGCCATGTGCTTGGTGGCCATCCTGGTTGTTGCGTCACTGATGTGCTTGATTATGATTCTGTGTGACCCTCTTTTCATGCCATATGTCTTCTTCATTTCGTAGGCCAATGCCTTCTCCTTTGTTTTTTCATCAAAGAACTACGCAGGGCTATCCCCTCGAGATGGTAGCCCAATAATATACACAATGAGATCCACGTCTATCGAGACAGACTCTGCCACCCATAGGTATCCTCTGTGGGTAAATTCCATCAACTTCTTGACATATTTATTTACATCCCAACCCCTTCCAAAGTGTGGGATCTTCATCAGGATTAGAATCCTGGTGTTTGGCATTCTGGCTGCCCACTATTTCGGTTGGTTAATTGGTTCGTTCAAGGGTCATATAACCACAATATTTAAGAAAACTTGCTTTGAAAACTCAAGAAACTTGTCCATTTCTGTCACATCGTGACCTGAGTACTGTAGTTTTTCCATGCAACCTAACATGTTAGTCGTGACACGCAACCCTTTAAAAATGTGTGGTAAGACTATGGTTGTTACAGCCTGCCTTCCCGGTGGTCTTGCTACTGGTTTATTTCCCTTTCGATGTCGTGGCTGACTCGAGGTTCCAACTTCCATTGTTCTCCCGCCTGTATACTCCTCTCATCAGCCGATGACTTCTTCTGTTATGCTCCCATGTGGCTTCTTTGGTGCTACTCTATGTGACCTTTCTGGTGTGGTTTCTTCTATCTGGTTTGGGACCATCCCATTAACCCTCGGGGCTTCCTTAGGGTTTTCAGAGTGTGAAGAATTTACTGCATCTTGGGCCTCTTGCCTCTATCCTATTTTCATAATATCGATATACATGCCCACTGTTGTTTTCCATTGGGTTTCCTCGACCACTGGTGTGGGGCTTGCTGGTTCCATATTGGGCAAAGGGATTCCATCCAAGTTGATGAATTTAGTAGGTCGTGGTGGTTCTTGTTCACTCCCCTATGGTTTTTGAGGTGTTGTGAGGTTTCTTTGAGGTTTTTTGTAGGCCTGGATCGATGCTCCTAGTTTGGGTGGTTCCATGGTGGTTAAATTGGTTTTCATCGAGCTTAGTTCACTTTGTAACTCCTGAAAACTCGCTCTTTTCTCTGTATACTTTTTCGCTCTGTGTTATTCTCACTTTTACAATAACCCTTTCGATACCCATGTTCTTGGCTTATATAGGAATCGTGTGAAACTTCTCGGAGACATTAGCCAAGTTGTGTTTTGAATGAACTGGTGCTTTCCGCGTAGCTTCCATTGAATTCCCTTGAAGTCTCTAGTTGGCGCGAGTAATGTAGAATCCCGTCAATCATTCTTGACATTCAATTTTGATAGTCTTCGTCATTTGGAGACTATTTGTCATACCCTCCATTTTCCTTGTTTATGCCTTTTAGTGATCGTTGGTCCTTTCTCTGTCGTGCTAATGTTTTTGAGTGCACATTATGTTGTTTGGCTAGTGCATGTGGATGTTTTATTTTCATTGGGATCCGTCTCCTTCTATTGGTTGTTGTCTTTTGATGTCTGGCAGAGTAACCCCCTTGTTACTATTTTTTTTTTTCAAGTGCTAGAAGGTCGACTGTCCCTATATAGCTTCAGTCGACTCCCATTGATCATTCCTCTGAGTTTCATTCCTCCCAAGTCCTTCAACTGTACAATTGTACAACTCCCCCATCTGTGATGATATTTACTTCATATGTTCCTAACCAATGCATTCTGAGTTTTCCTAGGTGTTGAAGAGATTTACTGTGTACACCAAGACTAGGTATCCCTGCTTTAATTTTTTCCTCTTGATATGTCTATCATGCCAAGATTTGTCCCTTCCTTTATGTACTTCTTGGTGAAACCCTGCTATAATCCTATATTCTTCCATGATCATCAACTGACTTAACCTTTCTTGTACTGCACCTTTCTCTATCATGTTTGTAATTGTTGCGACACACAGAGTAGGTACCAAAAATTCTAATGGAACCACTGCTTCTTGTCCATACACCAACCTGAATGGTGTCTGACCTATCAACTTTTTGCATGTGGTTTTGTATGCCCACAATACTGCTGGTATCTTCAAATCCCAAACATCCATATTAACATTGCAGATATTTTTCAGTGCATTCTTGAGGATCTTATTAAAGTCTTCCATTGTTCCATTTGATTGAGGATGATATGGTGTACTCTTTTGATGATAAACTTCAAACTCCTTAGTCATATCCCTAATATTTCTTTTAATGAAGTGAGTTCCCTTGTCACTCATCAAAATCCTTGGGCATGAAAATATAGTGATCACATGCTCAAACAAGAAGCGTGTTAAGGTCTTTGTGCTTCAATATTTTACTAGTGTTTCTTCTTCCCATCTTGTTAAGTATTTTTTCGTAGTAATGATATACCTTGCGCCTGACCTTTTTGTTGGTGGGTTAATTGGTCCCACAAAATCTATTTCCCATTTTTCGAATACTTGTAAGTTTACTTGTGGTCTTAGGGGCATCTCATCCCGTCTATTAGGTTTACCAACCCTCTGACATACATCACATCTCTGGAAATAGTCCTTTGAGTCTCTATGAAAAATCAACCACCATAGTCATTCGCATAATACCTTCTGCGTGATATCTTTGCATGCATAATGTCCTCTTTTTATTCCCTCATGGGATTCTGCTAAAATCCTAGATCTTTCATGTTCTAGTACACATATTCTCAATATGTTGTTGGCACCAATCTTGTATAAGTGTCCTGCAATCAATTGATAGTTTGCATCTCTGACTACCATATTTTTCTTTTATGTGGTGTTGAATTCTTGTGGAACAACCCCTATACTCAAGTATTGAATGATGTCTGTGAAATATTCATCAGCTAATTGGACTGAAAATAACTGTGCATTGGGAAATTTTTCTTCTAGATTCGTAGGTTCCTCTCCATTAGTGATCCTTGACAGGTAATCAGGTCCTATGTTCAACTTCCCTGGTTTGACTATCAGTTCGAAGTAAAATTCCTGGAACAACAATAACCATCTACAAAATCTCCCCCCCAACACTGGCTTGTTGACAAGGTATTTGAGAGTTGAATGGTGTGTAAACATCTTGAAATGTTTTCCCAATAAGTAGTGTCTAAAATTCTTAAGAACATAGATCATAGCTAGGACTTCTCTCTATGTGGTATTGTAATTCTACTATGATTCTGATAGTTTTCTGCTAGAAAATGCTATAGGATGGTTCGATTATCCTACTCTTGGTTGCCCCAGAATAACTCCAAGTGCTATGGCTGATGCATCTACATGAACATGGAATGTATTTTCCCAATATAGGAATACTAGTATTGATGTGGTTACCATCTTCTCTTTTAGGGTGTCCAATCCTCGCTGGCAGTCCTCATTCCACCAAAACTTCTTGTCTTTTCTCAACAATTTCTCCATTGGCACAGTGATCTGTGCATACCCTTTTATAAATTTCCTGTAATATCTTGTGTGTCCCAATGTTGATCTTAATTGAAGAACTGATTTTGATGGTTGTAGATTAACAATTACTGCAATCTTGGCAAGATCTACTAGCAATATTTTTTCGCAAACTATATGGCCCAATAGCATCCCAAATGGTGTTCTAAAGATACACTTCTTAATGTTTAACGATATCTGATACTGCGTACATATTTATAACATCAGTCTCAACACCTTTACATGGTCTTTCAACAGATTATAGACTGTCCAATCATCCAGATATACCTCTAGAAACTAGTGGATGAATTCTTTGAATGCAGCTATGACTACTCTGGAAAATATTGTTGGTGTATTCTTCAGTCCAAACGACATGAGTGTGTACTAGTAGGATCCCCATTCGGATAAAAATGTGGTTGTGTACCTATCTTCTAGAGCTATCTTGATCTGATGGTAGACTTAGAATCCATCGGTGAATGAGCAAGCTTCTTGTCCTCCTATGTTCTCCAACACCTCATCTATGAAATGAGTAGGGAACGAGTCATGTAGGCATGCATCATTCAACTTCCTTGGGTCAACACATATCTTGATCCCTCTCTTATTCTTTTGCTGAACTATCATAGGTATTACCCATTCAGATTCCTCCACTGGTTCTATGATTCCAGCTCCAAAATCCTGTCAATTTCATCTTTGACTTTTTTCTTATATATAGGATTTAGTATATATGGTCTATGTATTATCAATATTGCCTCATATATAAGAGGTATATTCATTTCACCTAGCTCTCCTGCTATGCCTTTTATCTCTATGAACATTGTTGGGAAGAGGTCACTTTACTCGCATAGTAACTATGTTATGTTTTCTATTGTTTGCTCATCCTATTAGTCTCCAATGTTGGCCATTTTGGGATTCTCAACTATCCCAATGTTGCCTTTTTTCACCTTGATCAGTGTAGGAAATACTTATGATTCCAGAGGTGGACCTTCCACTTATCTTTCCCCTTCAACTTACTCTATCTGAATTTTTCGCGGGTCATCTTTGTATGGTGCTTCTTCCTGCACATGGTAGCATGATAATAGTTCTTTTATTGTATGTTTGTTTTCTTGTTTCTCTTCTGTCATTAGTTCAAATTATGTTTCTTCAATGAATATTCTACCTCTGATTTGTTTAAGTGCTAAGTCTATGTTGGGGTTCTCATGCTCGAATGAGAAAGTAATTGTAAAGTTTTGTTGTAGTATTGTCTAGTTTGTAGTTCCTCTACACAATTCCTGGTCTGTATACCAGTTTGTTGGAATCCCTTCTAATGTGTGAACAAAATGATAAGGCCATTCCTTTGGTGGTGTCATCCTCCATAGTGTTCTGCACTTCTCCAACTGTTCTAATGGTGCCCGATATCCACCATATTTATGTAGTTGGTTTCTTCCCTGTTTTGTGCCAAACCTTATGCATAGTGACCTCTTACATTAGTACCATTCCTTGACTATCTCTTTGTGCACACCCCACCATACTGAGGGTGTTTCCTTGAGTGCTATATCCAGAGCCAAGAGTCTCTGATTTTCCAACACTTCATCTTCGTATCATGTTAAGAATGCTTCTAGGTCATTTACCCCATGGAAGCTGGGAGGTTCCCTTATCTTTGTACCTACTCATCTTACTGCATGGTCTATTATTGGGCATATTCTTGTGGAGACTTCATGTAACCTCTTCTACCAATTCTCTAATCATGTATCTAAATCTAACACGCATGACGTGATACTTATCCAACTCAGTACCCCATATGTAGTTGAGTTCACATAATCTTCTTCTCGCACAGTTGTTCTGTACAACTGGTTAATTTTCTCCAGGTCTAAGTAAGTAGGTGCTACAAATCTTTCTCCTTCTGATGGATCCAATGGCGCAATGACTATGTATTCTCCTGTCTCAAATTTCATCTTCCTCGTTTTTAAGTTTATTATGGCTTGATTGTCGAATGTCCAATCCAAGACAATCAATTCTGGATAAGGTGTTGTGCCATACACTCTCTCTATTACTTCAAAGTCGGATTTAGTGTGCACTCCATCCAGATCTAATGTCACCCATTTTAGTTTTCCAATTGGTATATCTCTGTGTTGATTTGCTAGTTTCACATGAACTGATGAATTTCCTAATGTGGGCTCTCCTATACATTTCCATGTATTCTTGGGTAATACATTTACTTCGGATCCTAAATCCAGTATGATATATCCCATGTTGAAATCTCCAATGTTAGCATTCAGTCTGAATTCTCTGCTTGTTCTTCTCTTTGTATGCAAATGGTTAACTGTTTTATGTTCTAGCTTTCCTTCTGCCTCTATGCTACATATTACTAGCATATTTTGTAATACTTCAATAGATGATGGATCATTTAGTAGTTTAACATGGGATTGCAAAAAACCTTTAATCATACTTACTTGTCCAAGAGGTTTTGCTTCTTTGGTGTGATCCAGGGATGGAGGCATCTCATATGTTAGTACTTCCTGGGTATGTTCCATAGTTGATGTCGATGTAATGTCTAGCTTCACGAATTCTTGTTCGGTCTGCTTGAATATATCCTTTTTGTTCTACGCATCAAACTGCTTCTTTGGTTTGACATTCTTCTTCACCCATTGATGTTGTGTTGGATCCTGCCTTACTATGTCATTTCTTGTCTTATCTCCTCCTCGCATGACTATGTTGATGTTTCTTCCTTCATCCCTTGCTTCTGCCGAGATCCACTAAACATTCTAATTGTTCTTATTTCTCTTTTCCTGTATCTTTCCCAATAACGTAGGGAATTCTTCTGTATCATGATCAGATGCACGACAATACATACACGTTGTATGTGGAAGTGGACATTCTATTGCATAATGTCCTGGTTGTTGACAGTTGTCACATACCACTGGTCCTCTACCTCTTCCAAAGCCTCATCTTTCTCTTCATCCACCTCTGTAGCGAGCTCGTTCTCCTCGTGGTGCATTGTACCAGGACACCCGGTTATACTATGTGGGATTATAGTGTGGCTGCGCAATGTTATATTATTTATGCGCAGTGTTATACTGATGTTGCACAGTGTTGTATAGGGCTGGTACTTGGTTAAAATATGGTGCAGCTTGCCCGATCATCATTTATGTCTGCACCCTATAAGAATTTGATGTTCTTTCCCTCATAGTTACCAACTTAATGAGAACTGTGACCTCAAAACGAGAGCTCTAGCCCAAAAAACCCATATTTTTGCATAAAAAAACATCAAAATCAACTCCCAAATCAAAAAGTGGTGCAACCAGTAGCACTATTTTTTAAAACGGGGTCAAAATTACAACATTTTTCAAATATGGGCTTCAAAAATTAGACAGTAGCTCAAAAAAACCTTAAAATCAACACCTCAAAACAAATAAGATGTTTTTTATTTTTATTTTTCTTTTCAAAACATTAAATTTTGAGATCATTTGAAATCATATTTTTATCACTTGGTACCATTAAAACCAAAACCTCAAAATCAACCATCAAATTGAAAACTACTACTACCAGTAGCACCCATTCTAAAATTGGGGTATGAAAATGATACATTTTTATAATGTAGTAAAAGAACTCATCATTATTGTAAACAAAATCATGAAAGAAACCCTTAAATGCTTACTTTTTAAATGTTATTATCATGCAAAGCACAAGGTAATACATAATGCCATGAAAATATCACAATATACTTTAGATATTCAATGTCACTTTTTAATAATAAAACAATAAATACAAGTTACATTGAATGAAACATAAATATTTTCTTAAAAGTATTGTTATATTGACCATATTCAAAACATATGAGCTAACAAAATTGTGAAAAACAAAGAAAAACTAGAAAGAAATGAAAAAAATTTAAAATTTCCCCAAAAAACAAAAATTAAAAAAACAAAAAGTATGTTTTTTTGTTAAAAAGAAGCGCAAAAAATCCCTTCAAACTTAAAAAAAATAAAATAAAAAATTAGATAAAAAAAAAATCAAATTTTAATAAAATATTAAAAAAGAAAAAACCATCTAAAATAAAATAAAAAATTAACAAAAACACTAATATAACCTATGCTACAAATTTATTTCAATATTTTTTTTTATAATATGTTAATAATGTAAGAATGTTATAATATAACATGGTTATATTCTAAAAATGTTATATTATAACAATGTTATAATATAACAATCTTATATTATAACATTGTTATAATATAACATTGTTATATTATAACATTGTGGTTATAATATAACAATGTTACTAAAACATAGTTATAATATCAATGGGACCTGGGCCAGGTCCACGGGGGGGCTAAGGTGATGTCGGGCATCGCCTCAGCCCCCCCTGTGGGCTTGGCCCAAGTCCCATTGATATTATAACATTGTTATAATATAACAATGCATTGTTATATTATAAAATATGTTTATGTTTTTTTTTAGATATTTATGAATTTGTTTGTGTAAATTTTACTTTTTAAGATTTTTGATATAAATTTTAATTTTTTGTTGTAGTTTTAAGGTTTTTCAACTTATTTTTATTAATTTTTTTTAAATTTTGTATTAAAATTTTTATTTTAAGTTTTTTTAATTTAGGGTTTTTTTTTATTTTTTAGGGTTCTTTTCACCTTTTAAATGTTTTTCTTTGGGCTATAATTTTTATTTTATTTTTTAACTTTTTCTTAATTTTCTCTCTCTCTTTGGGCTATAATTTTTATTTTATTTTTTAACTTTTTCTTAATTTTCTCTCTCTCTCTCTCTCTCTCTCTCTCTCTCTCTCTCTCT
>ML778818.1:596066-620890 GCA_009831015.1 Picea engelmannii
TTTTTCTCTCTCTCTCTCTCTCTCTCTCTCTCTCTCTCTCTCTCTCTCTCTCTATATATATATATATATATATATATATATATATATTAAGTTTATGGTTTTCTTTTTCTCTTTAGCTTTTTAGGTTTTTTTTCAATGGTTTTTTCTCATATAGATTTGTTTTTTAAATTTCAATTATGTTTGCTTTTATGTATTGAAGCAAGGTAAAAAAGCAGTGTGTTAAAAATGATATTTTCCACTACATTTAAAATGTATGGAACCATAACTTAATTAAGGACAAATAATTATATGAAAAATTTAAATTTCAAAAAAATAAATGGTGTACAACATTTTAAACATTGGATGAAGCATGGAAATATGATTAAAAACATGATTGAATAAAAATAAAATAGAAAAGTTTGAAAATAGATGGAAAAACATCGTTGAGAAAAAAAAAAAAAAAAAAAAATTGAACAATTTGAAAATAAATAAAAAAATGAGCATTTAAACAAACAAAGTGGAAACCTTATGTATGAGAAAATTTAAAACATAAAAAAATCACCTAAAAATGGAGGGGGGTGCTACCGGTACCACCATTTTTAAAAACGGGGTAAAAAACTTGACCCCCCAAAAAACAAAAACTCTGTAGAGTTCTCGTTAAGTTGTTAACTATGTGACATCAAGTCCATGGTTCTGCAATCTTTTTCATCATGGCCTACTGACTTGCAAAAGTTGCAATATGATTTCTTAGGTACTATCTGATTCTTATGCATCCTTGGGCAGTGATATGGATCATGCCCTTGTTTCTTAAAGATCTCACACCACAGTCCTCATGTTGTCAACGGGATTAGCATTCCTGCTAACATGTACTACGCAAGGACATTCATTCTTATGGTGTCCTTCTGTCCTACATGTGGTACACCAAACAACTTATCTTTTTTCCTTACCTTTGTTCTGTTTTAGTTGGAATGTTAAGTTCTTTAGATCCTCCTTCAACTCCTCTATGGCTGGATTTGTCTTCTGATATTGGTTCTCTTCCAGTTGTAGGGATGCCTATAGAGCCTTTGCCTATATCTAAAACTTCTTTTGTCACAAAGGGTATTTCAAGTGTGGTAGTAGTGAATTAATGAACATATGCCTATGTTGCATATCTATCATGACATACTTTAGCTTTCCCTTCAATCGTTTGAATTTCTGGCCAATATCCCATACAAATTCTCTTGATTTCTTTATGATATCTATCATCTCATTCATGTATTGATCCTATGAACTAGGCTTCTGGAATTCATTTATCAATAAATTTTTGATATCTCTAATTGCTCTGGTTGTTCCTGGCAGACTGTTTGCAGCTAAACTCATGTACCAATCCAGTGCATGATCTCTTAGTGTGATAACTAATTGCGCAAGTTTAGTGTCCTCATATGTGATCTATTTCACTTCCCAGATATTTTCACAAATGAACAAGTGATTTTGTGGGTCCTCCGACGCTTCTCCTTTAAATTCCGGTAACCTGATGGTGGGATCATGTCCTACCATCCTAAATGTTCAACTACTACCTCTATGCGGTGTAGATACTTGACTAATATTTCCTGAACTGGCTCCCCTAGTTTTTGTTCCTTGTGTATATGTACTTCATGTTGTCTTCCTTCTCTCGAAATTAGATTGTCTAAATGGTGGTGTTCCTCTTGGTGTATTGGTCACACATGGGTTTATGGGTTCCACACTAACAATGATATGGATATGAGTGTTGTCTTCTATTCTTGCTTTTGGAGATCTCATCTTCCTCTCATATGTCGTGTGTAGGATTTCCTCAATTTTCTCCACAGCCCGAAAATCCTCTACTTCTTCTTCACCACTTGCCAATTCCTCCCTCCCAGCTACAACTCTCTTCTCGGTGTTCATCTTGTATTGGTAGGGTACTCCACTGCGCGTTCTTCCAGCTGTTGCTATGATCTTCTTAATCTGGTCTTCATCCATCATGATTGGGTCTAAGGAATCCCCCTTCTTTCCTTTATCCCTTTCTCCTTCCATTTCTCCTTCTCCTGTCAGTGCTTCCCCGCTTCCCACATGCACGTAGAGAAGTTTAGTTGTCTGACTCCATTGTCATTAGTCCTTTTTTATATAGTAATATCTTAATAGAAGTATACAACTATCTTATATACCTACCTCGAGGTCCCTTCAATAATTATTGTTCTTCGATGTTGTAAGACATTGTTCTATCTTTTGCAAATTTTGTGACAAATCCTGCAACAATGTTGTCTAACCAGAAATCTACTACCCGCGTAAACCTATTATCAACTCATTGTAACTGCGTGATCTCTACATTATTCTACTCTAGCTATTTGATCTGATTTGTAGAATGGTTGTCTTTCAACCTTTTTATACACTCTTGCAATACATGCGGGAAATCATAGAAAAATATTGCATGCAAGTCAATGAATACGTACTTGTCAAGGTATTTGCGCGGTGTCAACTTTGGGTTTCTATTATCTTTCTACACAAACTCGACCTCCTTTGTTTTCAACCATTTTTCTATCTTTTCCTTCGTTGGATTCCACGGTCTCAATATCCCATTTTAGATTCTCATTCTCTCACATTTTTTACATCTGATCCAACATTATTTTGACGCGTCTTTAACAGATCTCATTCACTCAAGCCCATTCTATTCCAGCCAACCAACAATGAAACCATTTGTTGGATTTTATCTTCTCTACTCTTCTACGTAGGATTCTTTGGTCCTACCTCACTGTCAAATATTGACTCATGTTCAGACTTATTAATCTCCCAACAAAATCCCTCTAAAACTATCAACTCCTCTGGTATCCTAGAAGGCAATGCAACACACAGATTGCACTGCACAGTCTCACCCGAGATAGCTCTATGGGTGGTTGAAATACTCAGGTGTTTTCAACCGGGGAATGAGTGGAGATATGCGGTTGTATCTTTTAATCTTTATTCCTTCATTCATTCACCTAATCATAGCAGTCATTCTACTCTTGCACGTGGAATACCAGATTCATCTATTTAATTCATTCATCTAACATTCATCATTTAACAATAATAAAGACACATACATTGTAATGTACCTCAAATTCACCATAAAAAAAATAAAAAAAATTCTATGACATAATTCAATTTCGTGTAAGCTTAGAATTTAAGAGAAGGTAAGATTCATTTATGTCCATAATGACATTATTACATGTCTAGTTTACTTCGAACAGAAAATCTTATGTGGATAAATTATGTCCATAATTCTATCACTTCCCTTAACTCTCAAACTACTCCAACATACTTATATGTATATAGGAAATATCTAAACTTAGGTCAAAGGAACCTTTGAGGTTCAGAGAGATAAAGCTCAGGGTTGTGCACAACTGTCGTTAGATCAAAGGGATCTGGGCGCACAGATTTTAACCTCTAAGAGGTTGTGCAGGAGAGTAGTTGAAATGAACATTGGAGACGCTTCGGGGAGAAGTATCGAAGTTGCGAGAGTCATTGGATCTTGTAGAGAAACGAGGAGATTAAGGTTGAGTGTCTTCCAACACTCTAAGGCGTTGAATTTCATTGTTTCGGAGTTCAGGGTTTGGAGCGACAAGTGATTTTGGAGTCACTGCATCGTGAACTCCCGGTTTGCGAAATTGCGAAACAATCGACATCGTTCATCAAGGAGGACACGTGGTGAGTGGTCAAGGTTCAGGGGAAATCCTGAAAGGTTGTGGATCATCGATCTAGTGGGATCGTGGTCGTTGATTCAAGAGGAATCTGGACCGTTGATCTCTCAAGGGGGCAATTTCGTCATTTCGGGATCTGGGAGTTCAAAGGACCTAGAATCGTTGCAGCCGAAATCGTGAAATCGTGAATCGTGAAAAGACGATAGCGTTTTGACGTTAAGTGCGTGGTCATAGAGTGGTGGTCACATGGACGGAGGCTAAGAGTGATCCAAAACCGTTAATCCCTTTTCGACGTTTCGGTGACCGGGAGATGGAAGGACAAAGAGTCTGGGTTTGTCAAAGTAATTAGTTCTACACATTTACTTATGATTTTAATTGCAAGGTTGGATCTTCATGACTATTAGAACAATAGGTATTTTGACTATCTATTATGTGCGTGTATAAAGAAGTGTATTATCATTCTTACTGTAGGGAATTAGCTTTAACTCTCCATTAACATCTGTACTTATTTCCACCTATAAGTATGTACATACCTATAGCTTTCTCTAAATATATATAGAGTGATTCACTGTCATAGGTATAGTTTCATCTTGATTCTTTTTTAATAATTGGAAAGCTCAGTTACGTGCTACGGTCCTGCATCTTTACTTACCGAAAATATAAACATGCAAGTATATCTACCCCTCTTGGGTCTCATTCTTCACACCAGTAGCTTACACATCAAGCATAATTAACTCGAAGGATCACATCTTGTTCTCTATGATATATGCCATTAAACAATAGTCTAATTACGAAATTTCGAATACTTAAAGATGTATGACCTCATGGCAAGAAGAACTCTTAGAAAAGATCGTGCTAAAAATCTACTTAATTAATTTAATACTTTCATATACAATAATTTATGTACTTGTCATGCCCGATACATAGTGACTTGTAATATGATCTGTTATCTCTATTCTACCTCTATCCCGGATGAAGATCCTCCATTGTTTCTACCAGTCCATTCATTACAGTATTCGAGTTGTTCCTATAACAAATAATTCCTACTATGTTCCTACAGTTTTATGGAAAAAAAACAGAGGTCAATCAAGTTTCAGCGATTACAAATGCTGAACACAAAAAAACACAAGACCACTCTGTTTGTTGAATCACGAAATACGGACATACTATGGGCCCAACACTTCGGGAAAAAAAACAGAGCACAATCAGGTTTCGGTGATTACAAATGCCGAACACAAAAAACAAAAGACCACACTGTTTGTCGAATTGCGAAATGCGGAAAGACTATGGGCCCAACACTTCGGGGTTTTGGGGTTCAGGTTTTCACAATTTTCAAATGCCAAACATCAACACACAACAACTCCCGAATTGCGAAAAAGTGAATGGAATGTGAGACCAGCACTTCAGGGTTTCGAGGTTCGAAATTTTGGGGTTTACGAACACCTGGCGCACAAACAAAAAGAAATAAGGAATGTTGAATTGCGAAAGGAGATTAGGGTGTGGGCCCAACAATTTTGGGTTTCGGTATCTAGTAAAGAAAAAGAACTCCACATATATGTAACAAGCAAGTCCTGAATGCTGAAATATCAATTTTGTATTTAATCTCTTTTTAAAATCACACGCTCCAACAAATAAACTCGGAATAAATAAATGATTGGGTTCATAATTGGTAAAAACAAATAATTACTGTGTTTTCTCAAAAAATGAATTTATCAAGAAATAAAATGATTTTACAAACTCAATAACAGAAAATCATAATCGCATAGTAAACCTCCAAAATAGGGAATAACCAAATCAATTTAGGAAATGCTTTCAATCTATCTCACACTCTGTGTCTGGAATTACAATATGATTCAAGTATTTATGGGAACAAAACTTGCCCCTTCGACCCTAGGAAAAATTAAATCAGGGCGGTGATGGTATTTGGTGGCCTACAAAGGCTAAGGCAGCCATAAGGTTCTTGTTGTTTCGTATTTCTCTTCAATTCTTAAATATAATAGAAAGGAAGTCTCTTTAAGATGCATGATTGTTTGCAATTAGCGATACATTTAAATGTTTCCTTTCGGCACAAATTTACTCAACTCCGAATGCATAAATTTAGATCTATTTAATACTTTAGTCATAGATATAAACCTATATTTATATAGATTGGTCTTCTTCAAGCATACAGAGTATCCTAGCATTTTGACTTCAGATTAAATGTATCTGAATGCTCAAATTTAGATCTGTTTAATACGTCAGTCACAGAAATAAACCTATATCTATATAGATTGGTCTTCTTCAAACATACAGAGTATCCTAGCATTTCGACTTCAAATTAAACCTATCATGTAGATGGATCTGCTCTCTTAAACTCAAATCGTATTTAAATAAATTTGCCTAGTATTCCAGATTTTTCGAGAGGAACCACTCCAGAATTTAGACTGTGATTGTAAATCTAATACCACGATAGATATCATCCATTGAAATAATTATTTCGATTTAGAACAATTAGATGAATAGTATCAGTTACAGACAAAACATCCAAGAACAGAGTAAGGAAAGGTTTACATATCTGATCCAATTCACGAGAAGATAAAAGGAACAACCACGTTCCTCCCAACCGTAGAATAGGGCATCCAAAACCACTTGCCCGAATCACCCCCTAGCCTGACCATGAACCCATGAGGGAAAACTTGGGAACTCCTCTTCGGCAATGCCTTCAATTCTGGTAGATTCCCCTTGCCTCACACTCAAACAATAATGTTCATAACAACAAGGAAAAAAATCAATAGTCTCTTTTCCCCAACATACTTGGCAGTGTCCTGCCTCCTCTAATATGTTATTTATCATTTGCCTAGGTCTTTTACCTCCCTTGGGAATTTTCATAGCTTTCTAAATCCCTGATTTTCAGGGGCTGCCAATGGCCAAATCAATGATTTTTCACTTGTAATAATCAACCCAAAGGTAGTTCCAACATGTTCCCCACTCATGGAGTCATGGTCAGCTAAATTTAACATGGTTGTTCCATTTGTCCTCCTACAATCAACATAAAATATTATGTTTCCATAAAAGTGTCATAGTCGAATAGTTAGTTGGGTCAAATCAGGTCTCTGCCCAACAATCAAAATAATTAATTACAATTATCAAATTCGAAATTCAGAATTGCCATAAATGGAAAAAAATTCCAAATTCGAATTTACTAAAAACGGAAATAAATTTCCAACAAATTTTAAATTTCAATTTTTATTTTTTTGGGGGGATCTCACATCCTTTCCCCCTTCACCAAAACACTATCCTCAGTGTTCGTTCATTTCCTGGAACACGATTGGATGAGATTTCCACAAATCTCCCTCCAACTCCGAAGTGGTCTCCTGAGGACTAAAGTGCTTCCATTGCACCTTTACGTGAGCGATGGATCTATTCCAAAGTGTTATTTCTCTTCAGTCCAGAATGCGCAGGGGTTCCACCTGGAACTCACCTTCGGGTTCCACCTGCACCAAGTTCCAATCAATCCTATGAGTAGGGTCATGAATATACTTTTTCAGCAACGAAACATGAAATACATTATGAATTCTTAGATTAGCTGGAAGTGCAAGTTGATATGCTACGGGTCCAATTCGAGCTAGTATCTCGAAGGGCCCACAAAACCTGGGTGCTGGCTTGGCACAATTCCCTAACTTCAACAATCTCTTTTTCAAATTCTCCTTGACCTTCAAATAAACATGGTCTCCTACTTGAAATTCCAAGTGTCTTCTTTTTTGATCTGCATAGCTCTTCTGTCTGTCATGTGCTTCTTTCAATATCTTTTATACCTTTCTTACCATGTTTTTCATTTCTTGGAGTATCTCTGGTCCAACCATGAGTCTGTCGGCCCAGTTATCCCAGCTAATTGGATTTGTACACTTTCTTCCATACAGTATTTCAAAATGGCTCAACTTAGCTGAAGTTTGGTACACATTGTTATATGCAAATTCTACCAAGTGCAGGTAGTCTTCCCACTTGCTTGGTTTTGTTCTTACGTACATGTGAAGCATATCCTCTATGATTTGGTTTGTCCTTTCAGTCTGTCCATCCGTTTGTGGATGATAGCTTGTACTGAAATTCAAGTTAGTGTTTAACCCTGCAAACAATTCCTTCCAAAAAGCGGATGTAAATTTTATGTCTCTATCTGAAATCACCATTTTAGGAATACCATGCACTCTAAAAATTTCTTTCATGAATATTTCAGCAATGTTTATAGATTTAAAAGTAGACTTTACAGGAATAAAGTGTGCAGACTTACTGAGTTTATCGATTACAATCATGATAGAATCATTTTGTTTCTGAGTGTCACGCAAACCTGTTATAAAGTCCAATGATATAGTCTCTCGTTTCCATTATGGTACTGGTAATGGCTATAATAGGCCAGTTGGATGCTAGTGCTCGGCCTTAACTTGCTGACAATCTTGGCACCTAGACAAGTATTTTGTTGTTTCACCCTTCATACTAGGCCAGAAAAATAGTTTTCTAAGTGTTTTTATTGTCTTCTAGTAACCTGGATGCCCAGAATACAGTTTCTTATGCACTTCGTCCAAAATTGTTGATTTCAATTCTGTTGAATCTGGTATGTAAAGTTTGTTTTTAAGTCGTAATAGTCCTTTCTTGTCGATGCTTAGATCTAGTTTGTCAGAGTTGAAGGTACTATTTTGTAATTATGTGATTATCTTAGTGTAATTTCCGTCGTTAATACTTGTTGTCCTTTTTCTTTGTTCCAGATCATTTTCTGCCCTGCTGATGTTTATCTCAAATAACCCATGGACTCTTCTGCTTAAAGCGTCTGCTACTTTATTTTCCTTACCCTTGATATGTCTGACCTCGAAGTCGAATTCGCTCAAGAAGGCTAGCCACCTTGCTTGTCTTGCATTAAGATCTGGTTGGTTAAACATATATTTCACCCCGCTATTATCTGTCAATAGTAGGAATTTGATGTCCATTATATAGTGTCGGCACATTCTTAAGGCATGTATTACTACTGCCAATTCTAAGTCATGAGTGACATAATTTCACTCGTGTTCTTTTAATTTTCGGGACTCGTAACAAATCACATGCCCTTCCTGAGTTAGGACACCACCCAGTCCCTCTTTACTTGCATCAACACAAATTGTGAAGTCTTTATCTGGGTCTGCTACCTTCAAAATGGGCGTCGATGTCAATAATTCTTTCAGTTTGTTAACACTGTCTTGACACTTTTATGACCAGTTAAACTTGGTCCCTTTCTTTTATAATGACGTGATAGGGTAGGCTATATTGGAAAACCCTTTTATAATTCTTCGATAATATCCGGTGATTCTCATGAATGACCGGATATCTACCACATCCTTAGGTATCGGCCATTCCATAATGGCTTTTATATTTTCCGGTTCTACGACAATACCTTCCGAGGAAATGACATGTCCTAAATATTGTATTTATTTTTGATAAAAGTCACATTTGTTGAATTTTGCGTATATTTTGTGTTTCCTTAATGTTTGCAGAACTATTCTTAAGTGTTCATCATGTTCCTCCTCCATTTTAGAATAGACCAGAATATTGTCGATAAATACTATTACGAACTTGTCTATGTACTGACTAAAAATGTTGTTCATCAAGTACATAAATGTGGTTGGTGCGTTAGTGAGTCCGAAAGGTATGACTACAAACTCATAGTGTTTGTATCTTGTTCGAAAAGTTGTTTTGTTTATGTCCTCATCCTTTATCTTAACTTGATGATAACCGAATGATCGTAAATCCAATTTTGAAAAGATCTTGGCCCCACCAACTTGATCGAACAGATCATTTATCCTTGGTAAGGGGTTTTGTTCTTAATGGTCATTTTATTTAGTTGTCTATAATCGATACATAGTCTTAGAGTACCATATTTCTTTTTCACAAAGAGGACTGATGCTCCCCATGGCGAGACACTCGGTCTGATATACTCTTTATCCAACAATTCTTGTAATTTTATTTTTAATTCTGTCAGTTCCGGTAGACTCATTTGGTAGGGTGATTTTGAGATAGGGGTTGAACCGGGTAGTAGGTCTATGGAGAAGTCTATTTCCCTTCTAGGAGGTAATTCTAGTATCTCATCCACAAACATGTCTCTGAATTCACATAGGACAGAAAATTCTTTTAACTTTGGCTTCTCTTCTTTTTCTAATAGATTCGTCACTTGGATGGCATAAACTTGACGTCCCTTTCTAATGCATTTCTTGAGTTGTAGTGCCGAAACTTGTTTGACTGATACAGGTTTTGGTATGCCTTGGCTTGTTCTAACAGTGCTAAAATCATCTTTATAACTAAGTATCTTTGTATAGTAGTCTAGTACTACTTTGTGTTGTTCCAACCAATCCATCCTGATAATCATATCATAAGATCCTCGTGGTAATATGTTCAGATTGGTCCTTATCTTTTGACCATATAAGTTGAATTCAAGATCAGAAACAAAGTCAACTAATTTCCTTTTAGTACATGTTTCTAGTTGTACAAGCCATGATTTTGCGTGCTTTAGTTTCTTAAGTTTATTCGACTCTACTACATCGGGAGTAATATAACTTAACGTAGCTCCAGGGTCAATTAAAACATAAATTCGAGTGTCATTTATTTTACCTTTGATTTCTATCACTGAGGACTGGTGGTCATCTTGTCGACCATCTATGGCTGCATTTATCCGATGTAGGCTTCTGCCCATGTCTCCCACTGTCGAGGCTTCCTGCAGATTATGAACAACAGTTTTGTTTGCTAAAGTTAAATGTGGACGGTTCCTCCTTAGATGAGCCTCTCCACACTCCCAACACTTTAATGGCCCGTGGGAGTTGTCCCCAAACTTCTTCATTCCCAGGTTTATCGATTCACCACTACCTTGCGTATTCGGATGATTGGAGTGAAAATCCTTCCTTGAAAAACTTTTTGCTACATTCTGATAAGGATTTGGCTGGTATCCCTTCTTCCGCTGGTTCATTCGATCTTGCTTTTTATCCTCCCAGGTCTTGGGAAACTCTACCCGTTGTTTATACTGGTCATAGAACATTTTTTCTTTCCTGAATACCTCACTCAAGGATTTGGGGTTGCCAAACTCAATTCTGTCCCGGTAGGCCTGTGGTAAACAACTTAAGAATTGCTAGATTTTTACCTTATACTCCCGGATGTATGGTACGAACCTTAGTAGTTCCAGAAATTTATTTATAAGGTCCTCCATCGTCATCTGTCTAGTCGTAACTCGTAAAATTCTTTTCTCTTCTTCTCATAATAGCTTTTAGAAAGGTATTGTTTCTTGAAATACTTCTTAAAATCGGACCATTCCAACTGTTTCTCCTTTAGGCCCTTGGCCAATTTCAGGTCCTGCCACCAAATGCTGGCCTTCCCCTTCAGATTGTAGATGGCCATTCTGACCTTCATGTTGCTGGAATAGTTGTAGATCTGGAAGTATTTTTTTTATGTCCAATAACCATGCCTCATCTTTTTCTCCTGTCTTGGATTCTCCATCAAATGTAGTTGGTTTAATCTTTTTAAATTCTCCTTCAAGGTGGTCTACTTGTTTTCTTTTTTTGTCTGGTATAGTTTTGTCCTCAACTGAAGGAGTCGCTTCAGACGAACTGTCTCCTTTTTCTATTTTGGGTACAGAATTCTTGGAGGCCCTTTTGCTAACTTCTTCATCATGGTTATCGTCTTTTTGGATTTTCTTGGTTACTATACTATGCATTAGGACTTCATTTTTTCATTGTTGGCCTTGAAAACCTGTAGTTCAACAATAAGATTCCTCATTGTTTCCAACACCTCTGTGGCTGAGCTTCGATCAGTGTTCTGTCTTGGATCTCCCGAAGGTCTTTGTTGTTTATTTCCTTCCATCTTGATTTTTGCACCCTCCTGAGCTGCCATAATTTACAAAAAAAACAGAAAGGGCTTTCTGTTTGAAAACATAAGATTTATTAGTTTTACATATGTCAGAATGTATACTAAGTAGCTAATGTGGCCCTTTTCAGGCCCAGTGTTGTAGACTTTGCTCTGATACCATATGTAATGTACCTCAAATTCACCATAATAAATAAATAAATTAATTTCTATGACATAATTCAATTTCGTGTAAGCTTCGAATTTAAGAGAAGGTAAGATTCATTTATGTCCATAATGACATTATTACACTAATCTAGTTTACTTCGAACAAAAAAGCTTATGTGGATAAATTTTGTCCATAATACTATCACTTCCCTTAACTCTCAAACTACTCCAACATACTTATATGTATATAGGAAATATCTAAACTTAGGTTGAATGAACCTTTGAGGTTCAGATAAATAAATCTCAAGGTTGTGCACAACTGTCGTTAGATCAAAGGGATCTAGGTGCACAGAGTTTAACCTCTGAAAGGTCACACAAGAGAGCAGCTAAAATGAACGGTGGAGACACTTCGGGGAGAAGTATCGAAAGTTACGAGAGTCGTTAGATCTTGCAGAGCACCGAGGAGATTAAGGTCGAGTGTCTTCCAACACTCTAAGGCGTTTAATTTCTCTATTTTAGAGTTCGGGGTTTGGAGCGGAAAGTGATTTTGGAGTCGTTGCATCGTGAACTCCCGGTATGCAAAATTACGAAATGATCGACATCGTTCATCAAGGAGGACATATGGAGAGTGGTCAAGGTTCGGGGAAAATCCCAAAAGTTTGTGGATCACCGATCCAGTGGGATCGTGGTCGTCAGTTCAAGAGGAATCTGGACCATTGATCTCTCAAGGGGGTGATTTTGGATTTTTGGGGTCCGGGAGTTCGAAGGACCTAGAATCGTTGCAGCCGAAATCGCGAAATCATGAATCGAGAAAAGCCAGTAGCACTTTGACGTTAACCACATGGTCACAAAGTGGTGGTCATGTGGACGGAGGCTAAGAGTGATCTAGAACCATTAAGCCCTTTTCGACGTTTAGGCAACTGGGAGATGGAAGGACAAGGAGTCTAGGTTTGTCAAAGTAATCAGTTCTACACATTTACTTATGCTTTTAATTACAAGGTTGGATCTTCATGGCTGCTAGAACAATAGGCATTTTGACTGTCTGCTATGTGCACGTATAAAAGCGTGTATTATCATTCTTACTGTAAGGAATTTGCTTTAACTCTCCATTAACATCTGTACTTATTTCCACCTATAAGAATGTACATACCTATAGCTTTCTCTAAATATATATAGAGTGATTCACTATCATAGGTATAGTTTCATCTTGATTCTCTTTTAATAATTGGAAAGCTTAGTTACGTGCTATGGTCCTGCATCTTTACTTACCGAAAATATAAACATGCAAGTATATCTATCCCTCTTGTGTCTCATTTTTCACACCAGTAGCTTACACATCAAGCATAGTTAACTTGAAGGATCCCATCTTGTTCTCTATAGTTTATGCCATTAAACAATAGTCTAATTACGAAATTTCGAATACTTAAAGATGTATGACCTCATGGCAAGCACAACTCTTAGAAAAAATCGTGCTAAAAATTTGTTTAATTAGTTTAATACTTTCATATGCAATAATTTATGTACTTGTCATGCCCTGTACATAGTGACTTGTAATATGATCTATTATTTCTATTCTACCTCTATTCCAGATGAAGATCCTCCATTGTTTCTACCAATCCATTCATTAGAGTATTCGTGTTGTTCCTATAACAAATAATTCTTACTATGTTCCTATAGTTTTGTGAAAAAAAACAGAGGTCAATTGGGTTTCGGCGATTACCAATGCCGAACACAAAAAAACACAAGACCACATTGTTTGTCGAATCGTGAAATGTGGAAAGGCTGTGGTCCCAACACCTTGAGAAAAAAACAGAGGTCAATCGGGTTTCAGTGATTACAAATGTCGAACACAAAAAACAAAAGACCACGTTGTTTGCCGAATTGTGAAATGTGGAAAGACTATGGGCCCAACACTTTGGGGTTATGGGGTTCGGGTTTTCACAATTTTCAAATTCCAAACACCAACACACAACAACTCCCGAATTGCAAAAAAGTGAATGGAATTTGAAACCAACACTTCGGGATTTCGGGGTTCAGGATTTTGGGGTTCAAAACTTAAGGTTTTATGAACACCTGACGCACAAACAAAAAGAAATAAGGAATGTCGAATTGTGAAATGAGATTAGGGTGTGGGCCCAACAATTTTGGGTTTCAGTGTTTGGTGAACCAAAGGAACTCTGCATATATGTAACAAGCAAGTCTCGAATGCCGAAATATCAATTTTGTATTTAAACTATTTTTAAAATCACACACTCCAACAAATAAACTCGGAATAAATAAAAGACCGGGTTCATAATTGGTAAAAACAAATAATTATTGTGTTTGCTCAAAAAATGAATTTATCAAGAAATAAAATGAGTTTACAAACTCAATAACAAAAAATCATAATCACAGAACAAACCTCCAAAATAGGGAATAACCAAATCAATTCAGGAAATGCTTTCAAGCTATCTCACCCTTTGTGTCCAGAATTACAATATGATTCAAGTATTTATGGGAGCAAAACTTGCCCCTTCGATGTTAGGAAAAATTAAATCAGGGTAGTGATGGTATTTGGTGGCCTGCAAAGGCTAAGGTGGCCATAAGGTTCTTGTTGTTTCGTATTTCTCTTCAATTGTTAAATATAATAGATAGGAAGTCTCTTTAAGATGCATGTTTGTTTGGAATTAGCGATACATTTAAATGTTTCCTTTCGGCACAAATTTACTCAATTCTGAATGCATAAATTTAGATCTATTTAATACTTCAGTCACAGATATAAACCTATATTTATACAGATTGGTATTTTTCAAGCATATAGAGTATCCTAGCATTTCGACTTCAGATTAAACCTATCTTAATGCTCAAATTTAGATCTGTTTAATACTTCAATCACAAAAATAAACCTATATCTATACAGATTGGTCTTCTTCAAGCATACAAAGTATCCTAACATTTCGACTTCAGATTAAACCTATCCCGTATATGGATCTGCTCTCTTAAACTCAAATCATATTTAAATAAATTTGCCTAGTATTCCATATTTTTTGGGAGGGACCACTCCAGAATTTAGACTGTGATTGTAAATATAATACCACGATAGATATCATCCATTAAAATAATTATTTCGATTTAGAATAATTAGATGCATAGTATCAATTACACACAAAACATCCAAGAATAGAGTAAGGAAAGGTTTGCATATCTGATCCAATTTGCGAGAAGACAAAAGGAATAACCATGTTCCTCCCAACCATAGAATAGGGCAGCCAAAACCACTTTCCCGATTCACCCCCTAGCCTGAGCATGAACCCATGAGGGAAAACTTGAGGACTCCTCTTCAACAATGTCCTTCAATTCCGGTAGATTCCCTTTGCCTCACACTTAAACAGTAGTGTTCATAATAGCAAGGAAAAAAATCAATAGTCTCTTTTCCCCAGCATACTTGGCAGCGTCCTACCTCCTCTCATATGATATTTATCATTTTCCCAGATCTTTTCCTTCCCTTGGGAATTTTTGCAGCTTTCTAAATCCATGATTTTCAGGGGCTACCAATGGCCAAATCACTAATTTTCCACTTGTAATAATCAGCCCAGAGGCAGTTCCAACATGTTCCCCACTCATGGAGTCATGGTAAGCTAAATTTAACATGGCTATTCCATTTGTCCTCCTCCAATCAACATAAAATATTTTGTTTCCATACAAGAGTCATAGTCAAATAGTTAGTTGGGTCAAATGAGGTCTCTGCCCAACAATCAAAATAATTAATTACAATTACCAAATTTGAAATTCGTAATTGCCATAAATGGAAAAAAAATTCCACATTCAAATTTACTAAAAATGGAAATAAAATTTCAGCAAATTTTAAATTTCAAAAATATTTTATTTCTGGGGGGGGTGTCACATACATTCATTCACATAACAGAGGTGTTACTGTGGTTCACCCGCTCTTGGTATACATCCACAAATATCTGGCTCTCAAGATCGTTATTGTGGTTCAGTAATATCTCACGCCGCGCGTGGTTGGAATCTTAGATCTTACTCTCTTCAATAGGCTCCCCAATCCCCATGAGGATGACTAGATCGCACCAGGCTCCTTATCCTGCAATCTAACCTTTGAGATCGAGTTTCTCACTGCTTTCCTAGCTCACCAATTTACTGAGTAGTACAGTTCTTACAACTCTCTCCTCCTCAGTCGACATCTCCTTCGATCCCTTCTTCCTATAAGTACTACATATTTATATTCTTGGCTCATCATCTATTACAATACATTAAAAAAACGTTAACCCTAGCGTCGTTAGGTCTTCCTTGCATGCATGCCTCGCCTGCTCCCCTTACACGTGTTTATTTTCCTTCTAGTTGTTATTTCCTCCTTTCATGCTTCTCTTATTCAAAATAGCATTTTCTCCTCACTAGGTCTGCATCGAACACTTATTATTATTAAAAGGATATTATAATAATTTTAAGGTCAATTCAAATTAAAAAATGGAATTTAAGGAAGGAACATTTTCTGGAAAAAAATCATCTAATTAGATGCATCAGATTATTAACATTTAGAGGAAATATTATTAACTAGATGCATCAGATTATTAACAACAGTCAATACTTGAGATCCAAAAAGAATGTGACAAAATTATCATAGACAAAGACATAGAAATTTGTCGCCTAAAAGCCCATAATCAAAGTTTACTCACCCAAATTAAGAATATAAAGAATGATAAGAAGATGGTACAAGACAAGTTAGAAGAACTTACCAATAATGAATCATTGGTGGATAAAGAGACAATGACTGAACCTATGGATATAGAGAAATTTCAAATGAAAAAAACATGATTATGGATAAGGGAATTAATACAGACCCATTCAACCTTACAACCCAAAAGTTTGCAAATTCAGTTGACGTAAAGAGGTCTTCACATATCGAGGGAGAATCAAGCGAGAGATATGAAGAAGACTCAGTTCCAAAAGATAATCAAGAATAAACTATAAGTACACTAAGTAGAGATTAGATTGCAATGATGCCTTATAAACATCCAAATCACAAAAATTGATACTTCAACCAGTCAAGGTATCCACAGAAACAAATGATAGATATGTAAAAAAATTATTACCTCCATTAAAAATAATGCTCGAGGTAGAAGTTATAAGGGGAGTCGAAATACATCAAGTTTTCTACAAGAACCCTATAAAAGCCTAGTTTTGCAAAAGATCGATTTAGGGTGGGAAAACTCCCTTATAGTTCAACGGTTCTACTGAGCGCTTAAAGGATCCTATCATTTCAAGTCCTTAACGATCACTAATTCATGAATAAAGAATAAAGAGACAATATTACAAGCAAGAGCAAGAGATAAGTCTTCCATAAGTATGCTTTGAGGACAAAGCATTTTTTAAGGAGAAGGCAATGTTATGAACATAATATATAATAATAAGTATAAATACATCATAAATAGTTAATGAATAATAATGAAGAGACACCTTCCTAGTGAAAGGTCATGTCTCTTCACAGAAGGGCACCCTTGTGTGGRTATATAAGGCACTCATTCGTATTGTACTCATCACCTCATATTGATATACATTATTATTTAATATGTTATCTTTTATGGATTATAACCTATTGTCCTGCCTACATTGGGTATTTACCCAGTGAACCGGCTTGGTTCACCACACAATACTTGATACCAAAATGAGTGGTACCCTTAAGATAGAAGATAACTCGTTTGACTGCTTTCTAGTGGATTTCTCTGGGATCCTGCATAAACCCAGAAACCACACTAACAATAAAGGTAATGCCAGGTCAACTATGAGTCAGATAAATAAGGTTGTTTAACAACTATCATATTTGTAAACCATGAAAGGTCATGACTTCTCAACCTAGAAACGGGGGAAGTGAGAACGAGTACTGTCAAGCTAGATAGATTTATGAGTTGCCACGGATCAGTGCCTTCAAATCCCGTTGTGGACAAGTTAAGGTATGTCAAGTTTTTCAACAGGCCCAACTGTTGGGGAATAGGTTGGCCTGTAAAATTATTGGAGCTAACGTTTAGATTTTCCAAATCCTTTAACTCAATCAACACTGCGGGACGGATGGCACCAGTCAAATTGAAATTATACAAATCCACCGTAACGACATGGTCGGTTTGTCTATCACAGGAGACACCTTTCCACTCGCAACAACTCAATGAAACATTCCAAGAAGCCAAACACCCCGCGAACAGATTTGGGCGAACATATATTGTATACACCACAAATTTAGGTGAAAATGAATTTGATCGAACATTCCATGTGTATGAATGGAATATATAATGTATATACTACAGGTTCAAGTGAATATTAATTCCATCGTACAATCCATGTGGACGACAAACAAAAATTCAACTCTCTTTCAGTCTGAATCGAACTTTCTTTTACTTTGTATGAGCTGAACCAAGTTGAATGCAGCTGGATGATAGTCAAAACTCTAAGTCCAATGCTTCTAGTTAGAAATTCCACCATTGGATTGATTGCAATAAGCAATGGCACTGTGAGGGTCCTCGTTGTAGAAGCTCAGAGAATAATCCAGGGAGGGCGGGCAACTTTCAACGAAACTGTTTAATTTTCTATATACAATATATATTGTACTCAATATAATTTTTTAAATATAAATCTGTACAATTTATCCTTCTCATTTCATAATTCTTTGATATGGCGAGCATTTCATAATTCTTTTCTACTGATATGGCGATTGAAGGTTTAGTAGCAAAACCGATCTACCACAATTAAGGTGCAGCCAAACTCATCATTCTCACACATCTTTTTTCTCACCCGTTACGAGGTTTTCAACAAAGTTGATCAACGTTCAGACGGTCAGACTCGACCTTGTCATTCCTTATCACTACTGGCTCAGTAAATGTTCAGTTGAGTTAAAGGTACTGGTATTCAATAAAAATTTTAATATACTTCTAATAACTTTTTATTTTATTTTTTTAATAAATTTTCTATATATTGTGAGTGTATTTCTCTTGAATGGTGATTGGAGTGATGATTTAGGACAAAGTTGATGTTGGTATTTCAATGTTAAATTGAATTAGAGGTGCGACCAAACTACGCTTGGTTACAAAACCTTTTCCTCAATACTTGTTAAATAACTTATTTTGGAAGGTATAAATGTATTTTTTGAATTTTTATTCTATAAATTTTTGATATGGAAAAATAAACCTTTCAATCTATTTAATGTTGATTTAATTATCACACTAGTAAAGTACTCCATTAGTAACTGTCCCTTTGAACCTCTCGATTCATGATGGCGAAAGGGTAACAACTTCAAGCCCTATTGTTAACATAAAAAAGTTCTTATGTTATGTATTTGAAATTAACCTATCAAAGTGTTCATATATTATGATATTCAAATCAACATTCTAAAAATGTTTTCATTATGTTTATAATTCAATTTATTTATTATGCATATTTTATTTAAAATTTAGAAAATACATCATTTAACATATTTTTAATATTATAAAATTAAGAAAATACATAATTTAACATATTTTTAATATTTTAAGATTCAAAAAATACATAATTTAACATATTTTTAATATTATAAAATTAAGAAAATACGTAATTTTATTTCCATTATAATAATACATATATTGATATTGATGTTTATGTTTATGTTTATATATCATTATAATAATATAGATATCATTATAATAATATAGATATCATTATAATAATATAAATATCTATATTTTTATATTATATAAATATCTATATTAAAATTGATATTTTCTTTTAAAAATTAACCAAAACCTTCCATACAATTATATATAATTATATGTTAAACTATATTTAATAATTAATATATAAAATTAATATTTCCTTTTAAAAAATTAGAAGACCTTCCACAAAATTATATATACATAATATAAATTATATATACATAATATGTTGACTATATTTAATAATATATATAATCAATATTTTATTCTAAAAAATAAAAAAGGCCTTCCACACAATTATACATACATAATGTTTACTTTAATAATGTATATATAATCAATATTTTCTTTAAAAAAAAAAAATAGCAAAAGCCTTCCACACAATTATATATAGATAAGTTCTACCGAACTCCTTCCATATAAGAACTCGTTCCAGTTTTGAAATGCCTTCGAACGAACTAGTGCCACCTAATTTACTATGGAATTCCTTCAAGCGAATATATCAAATAAGAAGTTTCGAGCGAATACATTAAATAGAACGACTTTCCATACAAATGCGTTCGAGAGAATTCACTATGGAATTCCTTCGAGCTAATATATCAAATAGGAAGTTTCGAGCCAATAAATTAAATAGAACGACTTTATCAAATTTAGGATGGATGATATGTGCACCAAATTTATCAATATCGAACTTAGGTTTTGGGTGCGGGTGCTATGGTAAATGGTTTGGCACTGTAACTCCTTCAATTAAACAAATTTTCAGGAAGATCTTATCTTTATGGCTTTGAAATTATATCAATGTTTGTATTTTTGTTAAAAAAATTCTACAATATAAATCTTTATGAGTGGATTTTGAATATATAAGTTTAATTTTATTTATTAATATATTTTATATTTATATTTTATATTTTTATTAATATAAAATATGTTATTATAAATTTATTTAAATTATCTATTATAAAAATTCAAAATATATTTTTAAAAAATTTCAAAAATGGATTTTAACATTCCTTTATATGTTATTAGAAAACTTATATAATAAAAAAATGGTTTTAAGGATTTGAAATAGTATTTCTGGGGTCGTGCTTTGACATGCACATAAAAATTATTATTTTTATTAATATTTTAATAATAATTAAAAAAATATAATAAAATAAATAAATAAATAATTGTTTAACAAATTTGGGAGTATTTACAAGAAATCTCTTCAGTAAATTGGAATAAAAAAAGTTGCTTAAAAGACGTATGAAATAATCATGATTGACCTTTAAAGAAAATGGAATAACTCACATAAAAAGTATATATTAAATTTGAGAAAAATTACCATATAAAAGCTTATTCAAATTGAAAAGTTTTGTTTTCTTATACTATCATCTAATTCTTGATGATTTTGTAGAGTTAAGAGAAAACATTTCAGCTGCATCATTTTTTATAAAATTTCATCGCCAAAAAAGTAGAAAAAGTGAAACACATTAGCATGCTTTTACCCACTGACATCATCAACTGTACACCTCATGTATGTGGCAACTCATCAACTACGTGTCTCAACCATGTACCCAACTTGTACCTCAACCAAAATCCCTCATCAATTTCATCATCCAAATATGATTTATAACTCTGTAATAGACCTAGTGTATATCATCACATACCTGCAAACCTTTCTTAACTTTAAACAAAAAGAGACTAGCATTTACATCAAACTTTTCTTTAGTCTTACATGACTAGTTTTGGATTAGTCAACAACCCTCACTTGAAATAATCAAAACTTTGTACATGTAATGAATAAATATCTGAAACTAATACACAATGTTCTTCAGTTTGTTTTATACAATTCCTCCAGGTGTCACTACTTGGAACCTCTCAGAAAACTAGTTATAGAAAAAATGGCATACCTTGTTGAATTCTGGTTTATTCTAAAGAGTGACCTTGTAGAGAGTGCCCCGCATGGAATATTTGTTGAATCGATCTAAAAATATTACACAACATAATACATACTTTATTCTAACCAACACATTTGGTCTTACTGAATTTGGATCTGTTGTGAAGAAGTTATGACATTTTTACCCAAATCACCTTTCTTTGACTAGTTTCAAGACTAGCCACAAACCCTATTTTCCACGGAATGTAACTCCAAAAATACGACCCACAAGATGAATTTTTTACCACATATACTTAGATATGTTTCCTCAATGGCATAGAAATTTCACAGTCTCAATCATTCTAGAAAAAAGTTATTCCGAAAATGGTGAGATGATCTGTAAATAACATACATTAGAAAGCATCATCAAAAGAATTTATCTTTCCTTGAATTCCAGCCTTCTTTTCTTCACCTTCCCTCAGAAATTCGGCTTAGATATCATTTGGTTACCTCAGACACTTATAGGTATTTAATATGCTCAAGTGTGATTTAAATGAGAGAGCATTGCCTCTTATTTATGCTCTCCAAATAGCTTCCTTAAAAACATCTTCTAGGCCACTTTGCCCACTTTCTTTATTTTAGGGTTAACCCACTTCTAATTTCTCTATTAAATTTATTATTTAAATAATTGATTTTGTATTCACTTTGAATTATAGTGCACTCATCACTTCACTTGATTATTTACCTTTAAAAACTCTTAAACCTCTTTGACTACTTTGACCTTTTGGGGCTTCTAGATGACATATGAGGGTCCTCCAACTTCGTAAGGCCATAACTCTCAAACCGTGAGGAGTTATGTGACGTTCCACATACCACCAAAAATGGAATGACATGTACTATCCATATAGAATAGTATTACCTAAAAATATATCAAAATTCATACGGTTATCCATAAAAAAAACTTATGTCCATTACCCAAACTTGGGTTCTCCAACTTCTCATGGTCATAACTCTCTAAACATGAGGACTTATGTGAGGTTCCACATACCATCGGAAATGGCATGACGCACTATCCATCTAGGATAGTTTCACTCACAAATTCACTGGAGTTGATCTCATTATTCCACAAATAAGCATGGGTTCTCTAACCATACTTCTAGGATAACTCAATCTGCAAAGCGTCTTCCCGTGAGGGCTTTCACCATAAGGGGACCACTTTGGAGTTCATCCATTTCTACTTATTATCAACCATGACATGAMAATAACAAGTCATCTTTACATCAAAAAATCTTGGGTCCATTACCCAACCTTTGTGTTGCGGGGCTTTCTTCAAGGGTTGACATCAATGACAACCAACCTTAATCAACCAAATTTGCATGAAATCACAATTTTTTGTTGTTTAAATTGCATTTTTGAATTCATAAATGGATTTACCCTGTTGAAAAATCCCTAGGGCACTTGGATTAAGAAAAATTAACCACTGGATTTTGCAGATACAACAATTTATAAAAAGATTTTGAACAAATATCTCAAGAAAATAACAAAAACTTAAAACGTTTAGACTAACATTAATTTTAATAAAAAAAATTACAAAACATTAATAAATTTACATCAAACCTTTTTTCATAAATTTTAAAAAGTTTACCGTGAAGAAAATTTGATTCTTTAAATTTTTTTTTGTCAAACTCTAACAAACAAAAAAAACTTCTATATAAAAAAATTAAAATTTTCCCATAGACAATCAAATTTTTTTTTCCTATGGAGACTATTTGCCTTCCTCTTTGATTTTTCATTAAAGACCATTTATCCTTATATGACTAAAAAAATACAAAATAAGTCAATCCTCTACAGAGCCGCCTTGTTGGAATGATACAGACATCAAAATTGAAGTGTTGGTCTTAATTTCAATTGGAAGGACATATAATTATCTAACTCTTCAAAGATGAAAAGTTATAAAACTAATTAAAGCTATAAAAGTAATTGTACTTCAATTGAAAAGAGTAAATTAAGTAAATCTTTCATTAAAAAATATGCAAAATTTAAATATTGTTCTTCTAAATATTTACAATCTTCAAAAATTAAACAATAATTTTATAAAAAATTCTAAAATTTCAGTAAAACTTATTAAATAATTAATTTTTCTTTAAAATTGTAATATCTACAAAATTATTATCATTTTACATGAATGAACACATTTTAATACAAATTAATATGGAAACATTTTTTTTCTATTCAATATTCTTCAAAAATATTCTAGCTTATATTATTGAAAGAATCATTCCAAACTAAATTACTATAGAATATATATTTAAAATATAAGTTCTTATAAAGTTGTTAATATATATTTTAAAAGTTATTTTTTTTATTAAAATATATTTTTCAAATTAAAAAAATTAATTTATAGTTATTAAATAAATACCAAAATTAAAAAAAAAATAAACAATATAATTAAAGTATAATATTATTGATAGTAACAATTTATTAATAATAAAAAAATTAAATTATTCCTTTAAATATTAAATTATATTTCAATGTAGATAAAAAAATTCAAAACAATTACATTTTATCTATTATTATATAAAAATTCAAAACAATTATATTTTATCTATTATTATTTATATAATTATGATGATATAAAATTATTATGAAAACTTTTATATTTGGATTATATTTCTTATCATTAGATCAATGTAAAAAGTGAGCAATGTGTGTTTCTTAAAATTTGATATATATAAAAATGTTATTATAAAATGAAAGAAGCAAGACAAGAGGAGAAGGAATTGATTCTTTTAATTGTTTTAGTTATAAATTTAGAATTAAATTTGATATATAATTTAATAAATAAATTGAATATCAAAGTAGTTATAAAATTAATATATATTTATTAAATAATTTGAATATCAAATAAAATATGATTAAATAATTATTTTATTTTATTAAAAATATTTATTTTAATACAATAAAAATAATTTTATGATTAAATAATTACTTAAGAAAATTATTTTGATTGAATAAAGTTAATTTTTAAATTTTATTAAATCTATAATTAGTAAAGGGCTATTAACAACCCACTACTCTGGTTGCACTCAATTAGCCAATCTAGACCCTTCCACCTAGTCATGGTTAATTGAATTTTTTTAAGCACAATGTCTTTAGCAAGTTATGGGGAATTTTTTAAGCACAATGTTTTTTGCAAGGCTCTTTGTACATGTATAAGTTGAAATAAGCTCGGTACTGGAAATTGATCATTTTCATTTTAGGACCAACTGTAGGTAAATCCTATTGTGATTAATTTAAGTTGAAATGAGCTGGGTACTGGAAATTGATCATTTTCATTTTAGGACCAACTGTAGGTAAATCCTATTGTGATTAATTTAAGTTGAAATGAGCTAGGTACTGGAAATTGATCATTTTCATTTTGGGACCAACTGTACGTAAATCCTATTGTGATTAATTTAAGTTGAAATGAGCTGGGTACTGGAAATTGAAGATAAAATATACGGGGAAAACACACACGGTGAGGCTACGCTCACTTCTTGATATTAAACGAAGACGGATTACATCCTTATATAGGAAAAGACTCTCCCGAGTCGGCTACATGCAAACCAAAAGACAACTAGATAACTGACTCTTAACTCTTCTAACTGA
>ML778818.1:628360-639671 GCA_009831015.1 Picea engelmannii
CACTCCACTAAAATTAATCCACCATTCAAACTCCACTAAATTAATCCACCAAAGCAAACACTCACGGATTTACCAAAGTAAACGCTCATACTCAAGCAAATTCACGCATGCAAACTCCACGCGATTTAAAAACTCACGCCAAATGCTCCTCGTGATTCTCGCACCTCCCGACGGTTCAGACTGCGGGAATTCTCAAAGATTTCTGCACCTCCCTATTCTCTCGACTGCGGGAATATTCAGATTGTCCGCACCTCACGTATTGACCGCCTGCGGGAATTTCTCGTTTGTCCGCACCTCACGCTAATTCCTCCTGCGGGAATTTTTCGCTTTTCTCCGTGCACAAGGGCTGAGTAGTATGTCCCCGCACCCTACCAGAGGAGGGACCTGCGAACCTCTTCAATTTCCGCACCTTCTCCTCGCGGCTCCGCACCTACACACGGTGAGGCTACGCTCACTTCTTGATATTAAACGAAGACGGATTACATCCTTATATAGGAAAAGACTCTCCCGAGTCGGCTACATGCAAACCAAAAGACAACTAGATAACTGACTCTTAACTCTTCTAACTGGCGCTTATAACATGCGCTTATTACTGGAATTATCAACTAGATAACATCTCCATTACTTTCAAGTATTGATCATTTTCATTTTAGGACCAACTGTAACTGTAAGTAAATCCTATTGTGATTAATTTAAGCAAAAATTGTTAAATCATACAAGACTTTGTACTATGTCAAAATAGATCCTTCATGCTAAAGCTTGATCTCGCCAGGTTCACATCAAATCCCCTATAGCACAACAATTCCAAAGAAATTAAAAAGGTTTTGAAGCACTCACCTTCTCTATCAATCACCTCTCAGAACTCAAAAATAAACAAGTACATCAAATCACCCTCCTTTCAAATTCAAGTCAACGAAAGAAAAAACAGCCTCTCGGTGTAACTTTCAAATTCAAGTCAACGAACCAAAAAACAGCCTCTCCGGGGTAACAACAGGAACTGAGTAAACCCGACAATTGTTCCATCATTGATTTCTTATACCCAACTTTTTGTTTTCGCAACAATTTCCAACCTTTGGAAGAACAAAAATTGCAAAACTCATGCCAAACTTTGGTGTGCCTTGCCTTCACATTTATTTTTTTCCTGCGAATTAAAAACCAGAGGAAAACAAAACCCTCCTCGTTTGGAAAATACCTAGCAGTGCGCGCAGAAAAAATCCACTGTTTCTTGCACATTTTCCGTGCTCTGATCTCAGTTGTCTCGCACTTCTTTCATAGGATAAATGAGTTGATCGAAAACGTCTAGGGTTCATGAATCATAACCAACTAGGGTTTGAGCGAAGCTCTAGTTTTTGCGACCTTGCATCTAGAGGAAGCATACACAGAGTACATAACGCTATATTCGAGGAGGTGCAGGGCTTTAATTTTTGCGCAGACTTGTAACTTTTAAAGCACGAAAGGAGATTTAATTTTCGAGTACGAAGTGTGTAAGGTTTTCACATGGGCTTCGTCAGAAACGTTAATGTTGAACGTGCCCAAATTGTATGACGGTTCGGTCGGTTTTCACATGGGCTTCGTCAGAAGCATTAATGTTGAACCTCAGCCACGAATATCCAAATAATATGACTTGGTATTTTAAAAACTAACCCTTTATTTGGAATTTTGAATTAAGATTTGCATTTATTAAGAAAACTGCAAAACCAAAAATTCACATTTTTTTGACAGGCATATATTTATTGATACTTCTGGGACGTGTTGGAAGCCTGTTGACAGGCTCTGACGTCTTCAATTTTGATATACAGAGCGGACTTGCTGGAATTATAAATGTTTAAGATTCATATGCATCATGATTAGCAAGATGTAATGGAATTTGATGGCGAGTAATGTTTACTTTACTAATTTACTCAGTTTTCAATAAATGGATTATAAATCATAAAATAAATTAGATTCTATTATTTATAATCCATCTAGCGCAATATTTAATATGTGTAACAAGTTGGATATTGACCATCAAATTTGACGAATAAATTGTAAATTGTTTTTACAACTACCAAAACTCAAAACTCATTACAAAACATCGTTAAAGTGTGAAATACATTTGATAAATTTATTTATTTGTTTATACAGACAAATTTGACGGGACCGTTGGATTCCAAATTCCAACCCTGATGGTTAGACGTTCACTGTTCTATATATTGCCAGCATCGCGAAAAGACACGCTCTATCTTGTCCATCTTCTGCATGGCCGTTGTGAATCATGACGGTACGCTTTCTCTTGAATGCATTTGTCCATTCATTGACAGTTTCCGTGAAGTTATCTTTAAAATATTTTAACCTAGAAATTGCCACGGCTTACAAGATCAGTTGTCGTTAGTAACTTTCAATCAAGACATCACTCAGAGTTATTAAACTAAACGCGTGAGTCGATAAGTGGTATTGTAACTTTAGGGGCGCAATAAATGCTAGGTTTCATCATGTGTGAGCTTTGAATCAAACAATTTACATTCAACAAAGAGTCACACTTAAGTATGATATTTTGTAGTTGGGTGTTTATTGTTTATAGTAACTTTCTATAAATTTGGGTTATTGGTTATCTGTTAAAACTAATTAATATGAATGATATTCATTAAGATTTTAAGTCAATTTTCCTCATTAACACCTTCATTATTCTTAACAAATCTCCATTGTTCGGACTATGATCCTTTATATTTTAGAGTTGTGATTTTTATTCTCACTAAATCTACCAACCCTTTCTTGTTTTATAAAAAATGTCTAATCTATTTCTTCATCCTTTTTTTTTAACAAATTTTTAATGTTTATATGGTTTATATCTTTGCTTTTTATATAAACGTGTGTGATCTTTCAAATCACCCTTTATCTTTCTGCAACGTGTATATGATTTCCTACAACAATTAGCTTAACGAGACTCTAAGCCTTATAAAATTGGAAACCCTAGCAATTTTGAAGTTACTTGTTATCACATTATTGTAAACAAAAATGTGGGTATTTTTTACTCTAGATTATCATTAGCACGGTTTTCAAAGAGATTTGTTCAAGATCGTTACTTTACAACATTCAAATATATTTAAGCTTGTTTATTTAAGCTGCTTCTAAACAAAGTGTAATTCTAAGGGCACTTATGAAGGTTGCTCATTGTTATCAATTTTTATTTTATTTTAAGCTAGTTCTATTATGATACAAAAGGAAAATTTATAGAAAAAGTTGTTTAAGATGTTTTTTAGAATTTAAGGGTCGGTTGATTGTCAAGGTCAATGCATATCTAACTCTCCAATAGAATTAGGATCAACAATCAAGAGTTTGAATGATATGGAAGGAGGCATAGTTAAGCTCTTATAAATCACATGGATTTACTTCAATATGTAGAATATTAAAAGAAGGCCCCTCCAAATATGTTACTTCTAACAAGTACAAAATCAATAAAGTAATAATATGCAACCATGAACATTTAAAGGAAAACTAAACACAAAACCATAATTAAAGTATAGCAAATAAAATTGTCTTTTATTTATAGAATTCCACTCTAAAAAAAACATAAAACTCTTTTAGGATTCACCAATTTTCAAGATTACATGTGGACACCTAAGTTTTATTTATGAAATATAACTTAAAATTATATTTACTAATTGCCATTTTTTCATTTGGAATCCATTTTATTAAGAGCACTCTCCCTATAACTTAATTTTAACTCCCAAATTTATGGTCAAAGTATTTGATGTTTTCTTGCTTTATGGGAAGTGTATTTAGCCTTTTCTTGTGAATTGGATATCCTTTGTTTGGAAGGAAAATTTATATTTTTTAAACAACAGAATAACATTTTTCTTTTACCTTTATAGTGGAGTGAACAAAGTAAATTTGGCCCAGGGATACTGGCTGGTGTTTGACTATGAAAATGCATTTATAACATTAATTAAGTAAGGACATTATTCCTAATCTTTGTCTTTATCATATGTTATACATTACACTTTCCTTCAATGTGTCCGACATTTTATCATATGTTATACATTACACTTTCCTCCAATGTGTTTGACATTTTATCATATGTTATACATTACACTTTCCTTCAATGTGTCCGACATTTTGTTGCTCCCTTTCCCTTCAATGTGAGACATTTTTCTTTTTTAAGTGCATATAAAGGATATACATAATATCACATGGAATATTCAAGCAAATAATGTAACTCCAAATATTTAAAAAAGTTTTGTAACAATATATCCTTATCCACATATTTATCACAATAAAGTGTGATATACTTCTAAAAAGTTTCCATCAACTTGACTACTACTTAATTCCAAGGGTTTTCTAGTGTTCTAAATGAAAGAAAAGAAAGAAAAAAAAGGAAAATATTTTAGTTTACCTTGAAAATGGATTGGAATTCTCACATCTGCTCATGTGTGAGAGACTTATTTGTGAGAGATACAGATCTTACACTAGGGGTTTGTAGAAGTAACTTTGGACTTTATAGGACAATTGCATATAACGCTTTCGCTTTTGCAAGCTTATAGGCTGGAGGTAGACGTTGATCTTAGGAAGTTAGACCTCTGACGAGCTCGGACCCATCGAGGAATTAGAGAACTCAGTCTCTGGCATCTTCAGATTAAGCCATCAAAGGGTGATATACCTCAAACATCTATTATTCAACTTGCATTCGAGAACCATTTCTTCATTGTTCGACTAAGCATTTGTTGACAACACATTTTCATAGGTTTCTTCGTCTCTAGTAGACTACTTTCTAAGATCAAAACCCTTTCTTTTATGTGCATTGTCAATGTTTTAATTTGTGCAAGGCACCAAATAATGATCAACTAGCACATATGAAGGAGGAGATTGCGAGCACCTACCTCATAGGATTGTAACATAGAATAATAATAGATTTATTATTAACCTTGACCTAAACCTTCCCGACCAAGTGAGTTAGCCACAAGTCACTTCTAGGCCACATTACAATGGAGCCTCACAAGATTTATAAATGCCTCTTCACATGCATTCTCTAGCATACAAAACCACAAGCCATCAATACCATGTGCCAGAAATAGAGACCTAAACCACTTTGACTCATTCCGGAGTCAAGGTTAACCCTAACAATCCCCCTTTTAAACTTGACTAGGGGATTCTGCATGCCCCCTATCACCTAGGTTTGCGGCTCGACTTTACCTGTGAGTTACTAGGGGCTACGGGTACAGATACCTTACCACGGCTTACAACCATATGCCATTTTACATGCAAATAGTTTATGCTTCAATTTTTTATTTTTCATGTGTCATCATAGAAATTCTCTTCACTGCTTACAACCATATGCCATTTTACATGCAAATAGGTTCTTCTTCAATTTTTTATTTTTCATGTGTCATCAGAGAAATTCTCTTCACACATCGTTCATCAATTTTGATCCCAACACTTTAACATTAAACCATCTCAGATTTCTCCCATAATCAAAGATTCAACTTCTTCCATTCCATATCAAGTTACCATACAAGTATATCTGCCACCCATATATATATTTGTGTGGTTCATTCCACAACTTGTTACCACATCCCTTCTTTACACAAGGGGGATATATTTTTATTTGTGCTTCTAAGCACCCAATGAAATCAAACTTTAACCGGAAACTAAAAACTGGAGTATCGAGTACAACCAATCCAATGATGCATCCCGTACAATTAATATGTTGAATAATTATATGTTCAATAATAATAATACAGGTACAACAAGCATTTAAAAAGCTTGTTCCACAACATGCTGCTGTCACCACGAGGTCCACGACTCTCATACTTCTGTACCTTCGCAACTGCCCGAGACCTTAAAAATGACAGTCCAGTGAAAACTATTATTCCCTAAACTAATAGAAAAAATAAGCCCTAACAGATCCATAAATCTTATGCCATTTACCAAGTTCCTCTTCAACGTTGTCGTCACCATTTTGCGTTGCTCGGCCTTTGCCACTTCTTGAAATGCTGCCGCCACTCACGACTGCATTCTGAGTTCCATTTCCCATGGGTCTCTTCGTGCTCCTCGCCAGCTGCCGCGACTCCCACAAAAAAACATTTTCCTCTACGAAAACGCAGTATCACCCCCATTGGTGGCCATCCCTGCTCCACAAGCCCGTACCTCCTCCAAGAAATTCAACAACCTTTTCAATCGCCTCTTTGACTCTGAAACCGATCGAAACACCTCATTGATTCATTGATGCTTGGTCGGATTTCCCGAACCTTTGTGTTGTCGAATAGAATGTTGCGCTCCAGCAAAGATGTCAGGACACATAGATGGGCGATTCTTGTCAACTCCGGGTCTTTCTAATTTGAGGCGAAGGCATAACCTAGGGAAGATCGCAGTTATGGTTGCTTTAGATGTGAAGCTCCTTGATATCTCCGTGTGGGATTGATACCATGCGGATCACAGATCACCTTCGAAATAACAGATCGCAAAGGAATATGCCCAATAATCAATAGAGCTCACACTGAACATCCGTCGAGTTGTACCCACGTCATCTGAGCGATCTATGATATTATCAATCTCTCTTCATTACCACATGATAGGATTTTAAGACAGGATAATAAAATATATTTACGAGAGGAAAATAGTACGCACACAACCAACCATAAACACATAATTATCTGTCTACATATATTTAGCATAATAATTATTTGTGTACATATATTTATCATATATTTTATGTTTCTATTTGAATATTAACTATCATACCTTTAAATTAGGGGAAAGGAAATATTGAAGTGAATTAGGGTGGTTATGTTGTTTAAAGATGGAACGATTTTGTTTTTGGATGGAAAATTAATATTTTACAAGGTCCATCTTCATCCCCATTTGACAATATTGGGTAGCCCATTCAAAACAAGTCAGATAATATTAACCTAGATCATTCCTCCAACATTTCTCTCTACTTCATGAAGGAGGTGGAACTCTTATAAATAGTTACCCTATTGAAATGTTCTCCATTTATCCTTTGGGAAAAGTTGGATATGCTCTCAATTTATCAATTTATCCTGTGGGCCAAAGCTCATCTTCTACTTGAGGGATTCGAGAGTCTAACATGGACCTTCCTTCATGGGTTCCTTAGACTCATGTTCTTTCTCATCCATCTACTAGTGGTTTCCTTTTTATATGGAGTTAAGGCTTTTATCTTGTTTGAGGGGTGGGTTTTTATAATAATATTCAAGCGTTGTATGTATGGCATGGTAAAATCCCCAGTGTCTCTGAAGGACATGTCACTAATCTATGCCATTGTTCATGCTTCAATTAATGGGCGTGCTCGCAATCTAACTACCAATTGCTTTAAATTCACACCCCATATACATATTGAAATTAGAGTATTAATGAAAAGGTTGAAAAGTAAATATTTATTTCCAAATACTTTGAAGTTAACCTCTCTTTATAAAATGAAATTGTTGATTTCTAGCAATTGGTGACTAAAGGTTCAATTCATCCCCAAAAAAATTCATTAAGTTTAAAATTAAAATTAGGAAAAAGTGTACATAAAACCTTAAAAAAATAGCGAAAATGAAACCCTTTTTTAAGCAAAAGCACTTTAAGAAAAAAAAGAGTTAAAATGAAACATTTAAAAAAAAAAAAACCAAGAACTTGAAATTCAAAGCATAATTCAAGCATACCTTTTTGGGCCATCATGTAGTAGACATAAACATAGCCAAGGGAGTGTCGCATGATCATGTAAATGCAAAGCCGAATAGATTGTACGTTGACCACGTGCTTGAAAACATCATCGTAGAATTGAGCTTCATAGAGATTGGCCTCGAGGTCCCCCTATACATGTAAGGTGCCTTGAAGAGAGACATTGCTCACAACGAAATTTAAATTGTTGTTGTTGGATACATTGATGTTGCTAAAAGGAAAAGAAGTAGTGGCTATGAGAGGGGAAACGAGCTACTTCAGAGACTATGTCGTGAAAAACACTTGCAACATTATGGACTACCTTTCCATCTAAAATTTTGGGGCTTTTAAAAAATCCCAAACAAAATAATAGAAATATCTTTGAGGTTTAAGATTCACATTGACAAACTATTAGGCCTATCTTAATGTGATCACATAGAATCATAACCTATATTATTAAACTTGAAATTTACTTTTAAGTTGCAAAGGGACAAAGGATAAGAGTTATTGTAAATAAACTGTGTGAGAAGAAATATCTTAATGTGATCATATAGAATCATAACCTATATTATTAAACTTGCAATTCACTTTTAAGCTACAAAGGGACAAAGGATAGGAGTTATTGTAGAGAAACTGTGTGAGAAGAAACACATGTGATGGTTCACATGCATTATTTTAAACACCAAATCAAAAACCTAAATTTTTTTATTGGAAATAATATGTGAACACATGATAATAATTGATAATTAAGAAATTTTTCAAACCTTAAGAGTTAATATTGATTATTATACAATAAATAATCAATACTTGTAATTGATATTTATAGAACCTAGAGAGGTAATTAATACTTATAATTGATATTTATAGAACCTAGAGAGGTAAATCATATGTGTTTTCTTAGAATGCATATATGAAATCCTTTGTTAATACTAAACTAAACCTTAATTAAATGAATTATTACTATAAATAAATCGTAATAAAATGAATTATTACTATAAATAAATAAGAATATTATATAGAAAAGAAATCTTTAGTTATGAAACTGCACCTCTATTTTTATAGAATGGAGTGTGTTATAAAACTAGCACAACGCACAATCAACTTGCAGCTAGCGAACGCTGAAAGGGTTTCATTAAGAACTAGAGTGAATTTGATATGGTTATTAGGGTTGTTGTGCATATCTGGTCTATCAAAATCAACAACAACTCTGGAGGATTTCACGGCTTTATGGTGGCCAATATCTAGCTTACCCAACAAGTGTAGATGGATTTATGGTTATCTAGTTTTCTACACAACATTGAAGTCCTAGATAAATTTAGGATTTAAAAAGTGGATTTTGGCTATAAAATCTGAAAATAATTCAAATTCTAAGACCTATAATCCACCTCCTACATTATTCAATACTACATAGCATTATTCAATACTACATAGCAAGTTTGGTCTGAAAATAGAAGGTTGACTTGTTATGCTATGCAAGCACCCGCTACTTCATTAAAATAAACTTTACAGGACCTTGCTTCATGTGTATAAATATGCAAGATAAAATTATGTGTTAAGTTCATGCATCTTCTTGTAAATGTTTATGTGTGAGGAATTGTTCTTTTAGATGGTTAAATATGTACGTTAAACAAATATACAAAAACACAAATTGCATCAAATAAACCATCAAACTCACAACAAGAACAAGCTGATAAAGGAGTTCACCCCCCTCCGGGCTACATCTCCTTGAGCCTCCATCAATGGACTTGGCTCTCTAGGATTAATTTATCAAAATTTATTTTACAAGATGTTGCTCAACTCCAATGGAAAAATAGACTATACCATTGATATCAGAACACATAAAAACCCAAAAAATGACTAATAGAACTCTGAAAACGGATCATGGCTCATCCGGGCATGAGCTCTTCTACATGTGGCCATAAGCTTCCCCGAGATTCTCTTTGGCAAAAACACCTGTAAAAGTCTTCAAAAGCCTCTGAAACCTGTCCCAATGTGTTCAAAGCATAATAATTAGCCAAAAATGATTATTCAATCACAGAAAAAAAAACTAGGCTCACCAAACCATGTCCTCGATCAATGAGGGCTTAAAGCTCCCTAGAGCTTCCTGAAACTTCAATGGTGAAAACACTGCAGATGAAGTCTTCAAATGGCCTTGATAATAGCACCAATGGATCCAGGACATCCAAAAACCCCTAGCTGGGCTTTTACGACACCTCAATCGGCTAAAAGATGAAGAAGTTAGGCCTCCTCCATTTTCCTCCTTCAACCATGCTGAAATTGGTTCGCCAAAATGCACCCTTGTTGCATGAACCCAGCACACACGCCATTTAAGGCATAGAAAACATGGCACCGGGCGCAACCGCGCCAACGGTGTAAACCGTAGGACGGTTAGGGCGCCTCCAGCCCCTAACTGCCTAGCACCTGGGCATATGGTGGGTCATATGATCTTGCGCATAAACAAAAGGGGCTAAACACCGTTGAACACCAAAACCCGCGCGCCAAAGGTTAAGGTCACATGGAATAACACAAAGGAACCGTGAGCTACAAGTTTTTAAAAACCTCGCGCGCGCGCTCTGTTTATAAACCAACGGTCATATATATGAATACATTCGACCGAGGACTAGGGCTAAACCCCAGCCCGGTCGCGCCCATATCATAATTTAATGTAATTTAAATACAATGAAACCCGTAGTATTAACAAGAAAACCATTAGCAAATACCGGGGTGCCACATGGCAGCCCATGATTGGGCCATGTGGCAACCAATCATTTGACCAAACAATGCCACATGTCAAGATACCATTCGACCTCAACTGCCAACCAAAATATGCCACGTCATTGTACGGATGTACGATCAAGCCACGTCACCTCTGCCAAGTCAGCGTAAGGTCATGCCACGTCATCATCTGTACGGACTGTACAATCAACACTTTTTTTACCTCTTTGGCGATTCGAACAGATCGCTATATCTCTCGCTCCCGACGTCCGTTTGAGATGAAACGAGTTGCGTTGGATTCGTGATGACGAGGGATACACTCTTGTTTATTTTGAAGCAATTATGAGAACGTTGATTTTTTGGCTAAAATTTGACCCCTGGTCCAGATTTTGATCACACCTTCCCACTGAAAGGCTTTTGGACCCACAAAAGCTTATGATTATCTATCTGCTTTCAAGTTATATCAACTAATTATACTTGAAAAGTCTTTTCGACAATCACCTGAATACCTTAACATGCCCTGCACTGCAACTGGCTATGTCCCTCAACCACTACTCTCTGGCTGATGCTGACCCACTGCTCTCTCTGTGCTTGGAAGACTTCCAACCTTTCCACTGAGAATCAAGTCCCTCTTTTGAACTCTTTGGCATCAACATAATCAGCTCTCCAATGGCTGCAAAAACTTTCCTGCGACATCTTGTCACAAGCCAAGAAAACCATCAATCTTGAAAACAAATTATACAAGACTGAAAAATGATGCCAACAAAATCTTTTGTTCTTTAAACAAACTGTCGCATATTGTACTTCATCAAAGAACATGGCGTTTTCTTGCATCTCGATGTACTCAAAATTGACTTACAAGCCAACAAACATCATCGACTAAACACAAGTCGAACAACACGATCGACACAACATAGTCGTCAGAAAATCATCAACACCAGTCGAGACTCATTTGAAA
>ML778818.1:664742-688134 GCA_009831015.1 Picea engelmannii
CACCCACGCGGCCATAAGTATCCGCCCAGTAACAATAATTTAATAAATTGTGGCCAGCTTAATAGATTATCGCTTAATCACTGAACGTGGCAATCTGGTGGTGAGCAAGTAATTTTTTAATTTGATTTAGTAAATGTAAAAAAATAATCACATAAACGGACGTCTTTATAAATGAGCGGAAGTTAATTTATTAAAATCTCATCCATTGATTAGAGAGGACGACGAAGAATATGCCAGCATCTTCAATTGCCAACCCTAGGATTGAAATTTATGATTAAAAGGTGATTAATTCTGCCCATTGTCAATAGGTATACGCCTTTCGGCGTAAAAATACGACTTTTAATATTTCATCCATTAACTATTTATCAAACGTCTTGTTTAAAATCATAACTTCACCCTCGCCTTACTACTTGACTGTAGTATTCAAAATATGACTTTTAATATTTCATCCATTAACTATTTATCAAAGGGAAAAAAAAACAACTCATAAATCTCTTCGAATATGTATATATATATTTCAAATTGAATGATGGAGCATGAGCTAAAAATGTTTTTGGTTAACTAATTATAACTACGTTGAATTCGAGAGTTAAAAAACCAGTGTTTATTTTAACCGGTGTTTATTTGAACATTGAACCATGATTCTGGTTGAATTAATAAATATTTTATTGAAAGCTTCATTAGTATGTGACATTATGATTCGTAATGGATTGACTCAGTGATTCAGCAGACTTTCACTGGTGTCAGAGGTCTATTAGATGGGAGGTTAACTTATTTCCTTAATGACAACTATGTTTTTATTTAGATTTAATGTTCATGTTATATGTTTGACAACTATGTTTTTACTTAGATTTAATGTTCATGTTATATTTTTGAGTTTATTTTTGTTTTTACATTTTCTATTTTATTATTTTTTTCATTAATAGTATTTCTAATAATTTGCTAGTTTTTCATTGTTCATCATAGGAGAAGGATATATTAGAGTCAATGTAGGGTTTCTCTCCCTATGGAATTTGAGATTTTTCTTATTATACTTACACTGCACTCCACTTATCATTATTCTATACAATACCAATTGGTAAGCATATTTTTCTATTGACACCATACAATGCATATCATGTAGTTTGTAATATATTTATAGTAATATATATTTTATAATAAAAATAAAAACAAAAATTAAAAAATAAAACCTTTAGAAGCTTAATCTAAACATTCAAGAATTTAAGGAGAAGAATTGAAGAGAGTTAATGATGGAAGAAAAAGAACCAATAATTGTAGACTAAGATCATCACAAAAAACAAAATTCTCAACTATACTCAAAAGATGGAAACTCAAATACTTCAATTTAATAATTTTGATGATGTCATTTTTGAAAGACAAAGTTGAGGACAAATGAAACATAGCCATGGAAAAGCCCGGATGGCTACAAATACAAGTTACCAAAAGTGGAAATGGAATATGAGGAAATAACACATAAAAAAGACCTCCAACACAATATACCCAAACAATAGAGCCTCAAATTGACTTTTCCTCATCTTATGATTATGTTTTTTGAATCATCACCTAAGAAAACATTACCTTTCATATTCACAGAACCACTCCCTATGGGGAGTCATATGAAAGGATGCACCTAAGTCAACCAACCATGGCTCATGATCTGTATGTGAGCTTTAAGAAGCCAAGTACACAACCCCTCCTTCTTCGTTGGAGTTATTTTCTTCTGTAGAAGGAGATTCTTCAGATCCCTTCTTTTTATCAACTTTGGATCTACATTGCTTCTTGTAGTACCGTTCTTTTCCACATCTCCAACATAACTTTACAAACTTTCTAGGAGATTTAGATCTACCCTTAGACTTAGATCTCCCACTTGAGAACTTAGATATATTTCTTTCTTGGGAGATTCCTCTTGCAAATAATGTGTTTGTGCTCTCTCCTTCCATCTCATCTCCTCTGACAACAAGGATGAGTCCACTTCATCAAACTTCAAGGAAGTTGTATTACTACCTATGGCCACAACCAAAATATCCCATGAGTCTGGTAAAGGACATGGTAAACTAATACACTTATCTTCATCAAAAATTTTAATCTCAATAGATACTAACTAACTTACCATAGTATTGAAGGCGTCCAAATTCTCTGCCACTGAGTCTCTATCTCTCATCCTCAGATCATACAACTTATTTCTTAGGAATAGTTCATTTTCTAGGGACTTAGACTGATACAACTTACCCAACTTATCCCATAAATCCTTGGTTGTAGCTACCTCTGACACATTCAATAATATTGAATTTGAGAGACATGGTCATATTGTGCTCTTTGCCTTCTGATCCAAATTTTTCCAGTCATATGTTGAAGTTCATGTAGGTGCGGTAACTAGATCCACCGTGATCCATTGATATCTATCCACCAATAGATCTTCCATATTGATCTTCCACATCTCAAAACATTTCCCATTAAACTTCGCAATCTCCATTTTCAAATTTCTTGCCATTTCTTTTCACCTGAAAAATCAATACCACTGATCTCCCACTGTAACAAGGATTATCACAATCCTGAGCCAAACCCTTGACCACAAAGGTGTTCTCCTGAAGCCAACAAAGCTCTGATACCAAATGTATATGTTAACCTTCTATAATATTTAATGCAAATAGATTTTCAGTAAAATAACATAAAAGATACAATGGAAAATACAAACATTACACATAGATTTTTTCCCTGGAAACTCAAACCAGGAAAACCAAAATATTCTATATTCATTCATTGTGATACATTGTTTACAATACAATATACATATAGGAGCCAGTGGCATCCAAAACCCTAATCAATGACCTGGATTAGTCAACAACCCTAATTCCTTAACCGGAAATAGAAAACTATAAAAAAAAAACCATGTATGGAAAAACCGCCCAACAATGCACACGAAAATCGAGGCAACACAAAAAATGAGGACAAATCCAACACATTTCCCAAGGAAAAAAAAATCCATGCAAAGAATATAAAACATACCGAACAATCTTCCCTTGAAATTCCTTTGATAAGCCTAATTGTTAGTTTCTTAGTTGATGCAATCCATAATTTGACCATTTTCTAGGGCACACATGTTATTCCCCTCTTTATATGCATGACATATATACAATCATTTGATTTATGTTTAGCCCTTAATAAATGACAAAAAGACTAGAGAATGACTCATTAATGCAATCATGTTTGTTTAGATTGTGTAGTGGGTATATGTAAATTTTGTTAAACCCATCAATTATTAATAACATTTATTGAGTCTTCCATGATGTCCACTAAACTTATTGATTTTGATCAATAGAATGAGAGAGTTCACATGGAAACTAGATCTTAGAATGGGTATCATTTTCCACCTAGAAATAAAGGTTTTGAGGTTACATTTCATGACACACAATAGAAGGTAATCCTATGCTACCAAAATTCATCTAGGGAGACTTGAAATCATTATTCTTTTCCCTTCACCATCCATGCGAGTTTATTACACATTCCTACCCAATTTTTGGGTTAGAGAACACAAGGAGACAAAGGGCCCTCCCAAACCCAATCCCACAAACATGTTGATGCCATGTCATGCCTTTCCATGCCATGCCATTGTCATGCCTTAACAAGCCATTCCATGGCATGCGATTTCCATGCCATTTCCATTTCCATGCCATTGTCATACCTTGTCAAGCCATGCCATGCCTTTCCTTGACATGCGATGCCATGCCATTTCTTACCTTTTCATGCCTTATCGTGCTGATTATGTGTGCATTGAGTCAATGCGCGGGAATCTCATACCAAAAGAAGAGTGCACACATTCTATAGTTCTACGCACACCAGATTGAGTGTTTGATCTTAGGTCTAGGGAGTAATATATGTTGTGTTTTATAGGCTAGTGATTCAGGTTATTATAGGCTGGAATTCTTATATGATTATTAGGACAGGGATCCTAGATGCTAAAGGTCATCGTTCCTATATTGTAATTGTAAATCATCCTCATATTATTAATTAAGTACACCACTGCATGCAAACCGACCAAATAACAAATATAGGGGGATAAAATCTACTAGAAAGAGGTAAGGGAGCTAAGAGTCTAGGAAAGGGGCTAAGCTAAAGGGTATTTAAGCCCAAAGGAATATTTTATTAATATTTCTAAAGTCTAAAGTCTAAAGTATGGGATATTCATTTTATCCTAAGTCCCTAAGGTGGAACGTATCACCAGGTGGGGGGGTCCATGTGGAGGCCCATGTAGTCCCAACATGACAAGTGTCAAGTTGGGAACATGCACATTTGGGGGAAATTAGTTCATTTTACCATCATTCCTGGATTATCCACACAGGTTTTCCTACCATCCAGAACTTTATTGTTGCTTCCATCACCATACATTTATTTGGGAAGCTTGGCGTTGTGGACAACGAGACACCTAGTTTTACTGTAGGCTGAAGAGGCAGGTTTTCAGGCTTGTGGTCAAAGAAGCACATTGTTAGTCCCATAGGCATTCTCTCCGGGTGAGAGATTTGATATATCAAAGAAGCAGGTTGTCGGGCTCGTGAGTAGTTTCTCTAGGAAACAAGCTACTCAGATTTGTTCCCTGGTGCACTGGGTAATGGATACAGGGCTCTGAGACTTCTGGTTCAGCCTGTTATTGAATCCCTAAAAAGGAAGTGGGGAAACCAAGGGACTGTTAATTAGAGAAGGGACACACTTCCTCGGGTGGGACAAAAATGTGTTGAATGAGAGACTATAGGCTAGGTGCAGTTGTTGGGCACCTTGGACTGAGCAATTATGTTGCTTTCCAGACCTTAGACTAACTCAATATTACCTTTTCCTGGGTAGAGTTTAACCCCAGCTCAGGGGCGGCCCATTGCTGAGATTAAGAGTAGTGTGGTCTATGGCTGGGAGGAACGTGGAAAGTTTGCACGTAGTTGGTGATATTTTTATCAAAGATAAGTGTCAATTGTTTGTTAAATTATGTGTTGCATCATTATTTATGTATTTGTTTTTATGGATTTTCCTGTGTATGTTGCATGTGTATTTCTACTATTATTTTGTATAAATCTGTGTATTTTCAAAATAGTTGTATGTTTTAATTTTATATACAGTTCGAATTTTTCGTGTGGCATAGCCCAACAGGTGGATGGGGATGTTACTATATGGCATTAGAGCTCTAGTTTTCAACACTGAGCCTGGATGGGTTGAATAAATTGAATTGACATGAAATTTCATAGAGAATTGATTTGGAAGTGGCCAAATTTCAAGTTACACTGCGTCCGTGGTAAAAATCAAAAGCAATTGCATGGAATTGGGAAAAACCCAAAATTTTGTTGTTAGTTTATGGGAAATTTGAGAAATTTGGCCAAGTGGTGAGATATTCTTAATTTGATATCTGTTCTAGAAAATTCAGACCTAGAATTGGTCAAATTTCAAGTTGCAGGGTAATAGGAGGGCGTTGAGAGAACACTTTGATTGTGTTCAAAAGATCAGGAGGTGTAGCGGTTCGAGAAGGGAAGAAGAGGCCAAGGAGTCAACTCTGCAGTGGAGAGATCAAAGGTCAAGCCTTTGAAAGATTGAGAAATCCTTTGTTGGAGGGAAGTGAAGCCGTAGAGGAGAGAAACCACAACATCCATTTATTTTGGATGCACGATTATATCTGGGTCGTTTGATCAAACTAAGACGATGTTCGTTGTGGAGCCTAATTATCTTTCTGATTCAGAGGTCTTTGATTTCAGCTCTGTTTATACCCCATGAAGACTTTACAACCCAGAATAATGTAAAATCCTCCATGCGGGGTCCGGGGGAAAAACCCCAAAGGAAACATTCCCTTGTAAATCTAGATTGTAATTTCATAGTAAATCTTGACCGTTCATTATAAGGTTGCAAATCTGACGATAGAATTTATGTTAGGGTTTTTTTCCTTAGAAGGAAACCCTCTTTTATGAGGGAAATGTATTGTGGTTATGTATCATTGTGAATATTGTATTCTGTGTGAGGAGACTATGAGAGAAAGAAAGGGAATTTACAGTGGGTGTGTTGTAGATTGTCTCCCTTCACTTGTTGGATAATAATAAAGGAAGAACTTGACAATTTCTATGGTGGACGTAGCCCACACTAGGTGAACCATGTATATTTGTGTCTCTATTGTATTGTGTATTTTCGGTGTTTTATTTCCGTATTTGTTTTATTTTATTTCTCCACGATCCTGTTTTTCTAACAACATTGGTGTACATGGTGTGTACTTATAATTTATTATGATATCTTAAGAAATTGGTACATAACAAAGGATGAAAAGAAAAAATATCTATACAAAATAATTAAATATGTAAATGAGACACGTATAAATTGTTCCTTGTCTTTTTATTACAACAACAATATTTAATTGTCATTAAAATTCCATAAACTAGAGAAACACTTATCCATGGTACCATATCTAGATATGCTCTTGAAAATAATAAGCACGTAGTAATGTTTGTTCTTAATGTTGTAACTACACTTGTATTATTTAATATGATTGAAAGGGTCGATTGTGTTTCTCGCAACCAAAATATTATAAGCTTCATTTTGGTGGGACTTTTTTTGTAATTACCTTTTTTCTTACAATAAGATTTTATCAATTGAGCAAGAACTTTGTTGTAAATTTTCATTAAAGGTTTTTTTTTCTCTTTTATCTCATCCTCGCAATACCACTTTTAGTGACCTTGGTATTTGAAAAACCATTAAACCTTCATGTGTCTTAGGACCATACTATTTTGAATGGAAAAAAATGTTCTTTGATTCAAGGAGACATTGCAATAATGGAAGACTTCATAAATAAATACAAGACCTATAATATAATTTAGACTTCATTCCATCTTTTTAGGATTATTCTTCTACAATAAATTCTCAGATCGAATGCCATTGTCATCTCATATTTATATCATGTGCATACTTACTTAGCAAGTAGAAATTACAAATATTACACGCTACAATAATTTGTCATTGTTTAGTCAAAACTTACTACATGGTAGATTTCATGCTATGATGATAACACTTAATAAATTGATTTGTTTTCATTGTGCTACTATCAACACATAAACTCACATATATATTTTCAATGCAGAATCAAGAACTTATAAATCTACTTAAGCTTGTGAAAAAATGGAGAGAATATATTTTCAAAGTGTTTGAACACAATTGAACTCAGAAATCAATCACACAAATAAATTACCGATCTAGTATGCTGTGAATTGTTACAAACACAATATTTTGCAGAGATTTGTCTCCAACAACTTCTTCATACTTTCAGAGGAAGAGCTTGTGCTCTCATACTTCTTTGACTCCTTACACACCTAGTGTTGCTTCTAACTATCAACTAACACATTATATCGACTACCTACAGACTCAAAAAATATAAATAATGAGAAAAATACTTTTTGTAGAAGCAAACCAACTTAACATTTAAGACAACAATAAATTCAACTAACTTTATCTGATTTACAAAGCTCGAGAAAGATAAATATCGACTCATTTAATAACACTCATGCTTTCCCTCACAGACTATAATAACACACCTCCTTTCCATGATAGACAAAATTTTCATAAACCTAAACTTCATGACTTATAATTAATATTTCCAGCACTCCCCCTTAATTATAAGTGGGCAGGGTTACAAGAAACAAAAAAAATTAACATCAAAATTTAAATTGGCATGTACTATCAAACATTTTTTACTGCGCTGACTCCTAAACAACTTTGTAGATTTTGAAATGCATACCTTGCCAAAGATTTTGTAAATGTATCTGCAATTTGTTCAGTATACCTACAAAAGTCTAAGCAAAGTTCCTTGTTATTCACCAATTCTTTGATAAAATGATAAATTGTATCAATGTTCTTGGTTTTCTTGTGAAATACATGATTCTTGGATAACATGATGACAGAGTTGTTGTCACAAAACACTATAGTTGGTTCATGTTGTTCCTACAACAAATCCTTTAACATTCTTCTCATCTAAACTGCTTGACAAGCTTTGATTGTAGCTGCAAAATACTCATCTTCAGTTGAAGAAAGTCACAACGGGTTGCTTCCTTAACACCCATGACACTATACATGTTCCAAAATGAAATGTGTACCCATAGGTTCTTTTCCTGACATCTATGTTTCCTCCACAATCACTGTCAGTGTATCCAATAATTCTGAAATCTTCTGAAGTAGAATACTCAGTGCAAAAATATTTTGTTCCATTCACATATCTCAAAAAAACAAATTGTGCCTTCCAATGGGATTATCTTGGAGTTTCCATGAACCTTTAAATCAGGTTCACTCCATACATAATATTAGGACTTGTTGTTTTCATATACATAAGGCTACCTACCAGCCTTTTTAACAATGTAGGATCCACCTTGGACCCTTCATCTTCCTTGCTTAACTTCAATCCTGTTATGACACGCGTTGGGGCTACTTTAGAATTTCTCATGTTCAATATTTTCAAAATTTCATGCGCATATTTAGATTGTGAAATAAATATACCATCTTTGGACTGGTGACCTTCAATGCCTATAAAATATATCATAAGCCCCAAATCATTCATTTTAAACTCATCCTTGATGACTGACTTAAATTGTTCTATGCCAAAATCATCTGTAAAAATCAAATCATCTACGTATAAGAAAACAATTAACATATTACCTTGTTGATTGGCTTTGATATACGGTGTTGGATCACATTCACTTCTCTGAAATCCATTTTGAGTGAGGTGGGAATCTATGTGACTGTACGAAGCTCTGGGAGATTGCTTTAATCCATACAATTCCTTCTTCAATATGTATACTTTCTTTTCTTGTCCTGGAATATCATAGCCTTGTGTTTGTTTCACATATACTTCTTCTTCTAAATGTACATTAAAAAATGATACCTTTACATACATTTGATAAACATGCCATTCATTATGTGTAACAATGGCCAATAGAGTTTTGATTGTGTCCATGTGTGAAAATGGTGCAAATGTTTCATTGAAATCTATTATAGGTTATTGTGTTAAACCCCTTGCAACTAATCTTGCCTTTTGTTTCTGCACATTTCCATCTGCATATTTCTTGGTTTTATAAATCCACTTGACGCTTATCACAACCTTACCTTCACGTACATATACCAATTTCCATGTTTGATTGTTCTCTATGCATTCAATTTCTCCATCCATGGCTTCTGCCCAAACATCTTCTACAAAATTTAATGGATGATCTATTTGTGAAAATAGAGAAAAGACTGAAAATGAATTTGTTGTGTCAACATTATAGATGTAGCACAAAATTCTTGTATTCCTTGGTAATGGACTTGCTAATGTTGGAACTGGAGATGTAGAACTACTTAGACTACTTGATGGAGTTTGTTGCAATCTAGGTGTGGACTGCGCACTTGCAAATCTCACTAGAGTAGCTTGAGTTGGGATTTGTGTCACAGTTCCAAGAGTGGAAGGAACTGCACACTGGCTTGTAATTGGTTTTTGAACCACTTCATCCTCTATATCATCACTCCCAATGGAATCAATAATTCTAACTATCTTTTTTATGCTTCCATGTCATTCTTCATTCTCCACTAATTGAACATCGCGGTTGATTATGACTTTTCTTGCAATAGGATCATATATTTTGTATGCTTATGTATCTTCAGAGTATCCAAAAATACACATTTATATCCTTTGTTGTCTAGCTTCTTTCTCAGCTCATCTGAAATATGTGCGTATGAAACACAAAAAAAAACTTTTAAGTGAGCAACATTATGCTTCATACCTGTCCAAGCTTCTTGAGGAACTTTGTTTCTCACACTCTTTGTCGGACATATGTTCATGATGTACACTGTAATTTCTACCGCCTCAACCCAATACACTTTTGACAAATGTTTAGTTGCCAATGTACTGTGCACCATTTCCATGATGGTGTGATTCTTCCTCTCTACAACACCATTTTGTTGTGGTGTATATCGCACAATGAAATGATTGTGAATGACATGAAATTTACAAAAGTTTTGAAACTCTCTTGAAACATATTCACCTCCTTTGTTAGTTCTTAGAACCTTGATGTAATAACCACTATGGTTCTCCACAAGTGATTTGAACAGTTGAAAACAACCAAATTCATCATATTTATGTTTTAGAAAATAAATCCATGTTTTCCTTGAGAAATCATCCATAAATGTAAGAAAATAGGTGATGCCTCCTATAGATGGTGTTTGCATTGGTCCATAGATATTTGAATGTACTATTTCCAGTGGAGCTTTTATTCTATATGACTTGCCAACTAGAAATGACTCTCTATGTTGCTTTCCAAAGATGTGCATATTGTTTCTGGTCTTTCAATTAATGGAAAACCTTTCACCATATCCTTTGTATGTAGCACCTTTAGACCTCCAAACTTTAAATGTCCAAATATGAAATTATATAGCCATGAATCATCCTACCCTTTAGATCAGAATGTTTCCTGCAACTCTGCACCACTGTCTTCTCTTTTCTTGAAACTACGTGCACTACCTTCTTTGCTTTCTATTGTAAATGTAGTGTCAGAGTGCACATATTTTGCTTCATGGACAACTTGTGGTGTTTTTCACTTCATAGTTGGCTTCAATGTCAATGGAAAAATATTGTTTCTTGTCATATGAATTCTTGTAATAACATGATAGCTTAGATATATTTCCAAGATCACACAATGGTTATCTTCCATGTATATTCTATACCCTTTTTGTAACAGTGGTCTTATGCTCATCAAATTATATTTTAGACCAGAAACATAATATACATCATACATAAAAAAAAATCTCCTCTTGTTTAGTTAGAATATTAATACTGCCTTTACCTAAGATAGTGGTTTGGATATTGGTTCCAAGTGTACCTTTAGTTTGGACTGACTTATCCAAAATAAAAAACAATTTTAAGTTTCTTGTCATGTGATTACTGTAGCCTGAATATAGATACCATATGTCACATGGAATTTCTTGAGAAACATTGCATTCAATTGGGAAAATTATAGGCATTGCTTCAACACACGCCATACACATAGGGTTTCTCAGACTATTTGTGTTGTTTCATTGATCTTGACCTTTCTTGTTTTGATAAAACTGTCTCTTCCTGAATTCATATGCATAGTGACCATATTTTTTATATTAATGGCATTGAATCTTTGATTTATCAAATCTTTGATTACTTAAGTGATCGTTATTTTTAATTTGACCTCTTCCATGAGTATTTGTTATGTCCTCCTCTAGCAGAACTCCCTCTTTCTCTAAAGTTACCTCTCCCGCTTCCTCTTCCACAACTTATATATGACAGCACGACAAATGTATTTTCTAATGACATATTTGATCTATTTAATTTGTGATCATGATTAATGAGGGAGGCTTGCAACTCATCTAGACTAAACTCACTCAAATCTTTGTTCTTTTCTAAAGTCACAACAAGATTATCAAATTTAGGAGCAATATTCCTAAGTACTTTCTCAACAACATTCCTATATTCTATGGTTTCTCCATGAGACTTAATTTGATTTATCAGACCAATAACATGGGTGTAAAATGAATCTACTGAATCTGAGTATTTCGTTGATAGAGTTTCAAAATATCTTCTAAGAATTTGTACTTTTGATGTCTTGACTTTGTGCATACCTTGATAAGAAGTTTTTAGTATGTCCCATGCTTCCTTGGCTTGCTTTGTTGATGCAACTCTTGGGAGTATGATCTCATGCATGGATTGATGTATGTAAAACATTGTCTTTCCATCCTTCTTCCTTTGATCTTTTAAAGCATCCTTCTTATCTTGTTTGAGACAATTTTTTGTTGCCTCATCTACCGGTTTCACATAGCCTTTTTGGAGTATCTTCCACACATATTGACCCCGAAATAATTCCTTCATGGTCAAGGACCATAACTTCCTATAAAAGTGGGAGGTTGCATATTTTAAGTAGAAGCTATGATTTCACTTTACAACAAAGTTGTTGCTCTTTGAAACTTACTTTGATAAAACCTTCTTTGATAAAAATGCTCTGATACCAGATCTAGGATCTATAGGGCTCAGACTTACTTAGCACATCACAATTACAAATGTTGTTCACTACAATACTTCATCGTTGATAATTCAAAACTTACTACGCAGTTCTCATATTGCGGCAGAATTCGTGTTGTGATGATAACACTTAGTAAAGTGATTTATTGTCACTATGTTACTCTCAACACATAAACTCACATATATATTTTCAATGCGGAATCAAGAGCTTATAAATATATATAGTTAATCTTGTGATGAAAGAGAGAGAAGATATTTTTGAAGTGTTTGAACACAATAGAACTCAGAAACCAATCACACAAATAAATTGCCCATCTCATATGTTGTGCAATGTTACAAAACACAATATTTTGTAGAGGTTCAGCTCCAACAACTTCTGCATAATTTCAGAGACAGAGCTTGTGCTCTCAGACTTTAAACAAAATTTGCGTAAACATAAAATTTATGACTTATAATTAATATTTCCAACGTGTTGCCCCCACCATGCATTAGCTTAATTACTTGAACATTGCAAGGTTAACTAGTTGTTAAATTTTTTGACACGTAACTGAAATTGTTAGACTTCATATGGACTATTTAAAATTTGTTTTTCCTGTCATGATTAACGTGACACTATTATCTCTACCAGTAAAATAATGCAATAATAACTATTCAGGGGATGTTATAGGGTATCATATTACTATTTTATATTATCTTCACATTTGGATGCCTTTCAGGTCTATTTTCATATTTGGATGCCTTTCAAGTTTATCATTAAATAACTAGTACATTCAAATTCAAATCCTTGATATACACAGATTAGTTAGAAGATGTGAAAGACTAATGACCATTATCCTAATTTAAAACCATAACTCTAATCTTAGCTATTTATCATAAAAGTGATTGATATATCATATTTGTTTATATAGACCACCTAACTTTCAAGTTCAAGACTTCATCCCCCAACATTGGTTTTGACAGAACCTTCCTATAGTTCATAGATTCATCAAAGGGAATTTTCTTATATGCAAATCTTTCTCAATAAATTTTGAATGTCCATATCATGCTTCATATTAGTTCATAGATGCATCAAAGGGAATTGTCTTATATGCAAATCTTTCTTAGTAAATCAAATGTCCATACCATGCTTCATATTGTTATGAGGCATGGTATTGGACTCTTATAGCTATATGTAACCAATAATCATCATTTTAAATCACAATCCTCAATTGATGGCCTGGTTGGGGAACCAATGGGTGTGGAATTCTGAGCAAAAAAGACTACTATGGTTAAGCGCAAATGATAATAAATTAAAACCAATGAGAGAATATTTTTCAAAATTTGGTACCTAGACAGTTCCATTAAATCCTACCTTATTGACTCTATGAACAATATATACTACAAAGGGCATAATGCTACTATGGAATTCGTATGAGTCTACTGCTAAATTTTCACGAGATCCAATGGATATGCAACTACAACATCTTTTATTCTTACTACATCGTTTCCTAATAATGGATATGAAGACATGTGCCAAACTTCTCTCTATGTCTTCCCTGACCAAGTATCGAATACATGGTTGGTTCACATCGCTCATATGTGTAAGAATTGACAAAAAATAAGGAAAATGTTGAGTAGTATGGACAAACCTCCCCTCCTTGAACTCAAAGAATGGTTACTATTGACTTTAGTTGATAATGCCTACATCGAGATATTTATGTCATGAATTCTTTACTCAACACAATTGTTTCCAGGAGTTTGTACATGTGGTCGATCAAGTCAAACCATGTATGAAGTGTGAATGTGCATAGAAGTGCCATCAACTCATGATTGGAGTATATATGTAGCTTTTAATGGATTGTATGTCAGTGTCCCATTTGATTAGGAAGAATCCCTGATTGTAGGTTACGTTTGCGTTATGAGAAAGCCTAGCTACAAAGTCAAAGGTTAACTTTGTTGTTGTGCCCTTAGCTAAAGTTAACAACAAAAATGCAACAATCATGGGTTCAAGTTATGAGAAGGCCTACCACAAAGTCAAACGTTATTTTTGTTGTTGTCATTTAATTTAAAAACTTACCCTTAATATTATTTATTTATTATAAAAGTGATTGATATAGCCTGTGAACTCATATCAACCAATTTTATAATGTGGTTGTGCTAGTTATACAAATAGGTTTATACTTATTAGAAATGACCAAAATTAATGGTGTTTTAATTATTGATGGTTTTTTTATGGACAATATTTCATATGAGAAGAATATTTTCACAATAAATGATGGTTTTATTTCATATGAGAAGAATATTGTCCCAATAAATAAAAAGTTGTAATTTCAAGTACTAACTTTTTTTCATGAAAAAATATGTATATTTGTCATTAAATTGACTAGGGTGATTTAGATGTTTTACTGTTAGAATTGTCAATGCAGAAAACACAATTCACAATGATAATAATTAACAATCATACACAGATAATAGACACATGGATTTCACGTGGTTCACCCAAACGTTGGGCTACGTCCACCAAGCATAGGCATTGGTTGTTTTATTATTTCGATCATGGCAGTTACATCAGATTGGAAAGTTTTCACTTTGTCTCTCACACTGAGTCGTTCTTGCCTCTACGGGCTTACATGTATTTATATACATTTACAAGAAACCGAATAATAAATGCAATCCCTATCCATATTCTAACTCGGTCTATTTGGTTGTAACCAACGCAGAATAATAGGATCCAAATCTGTTGTTGGTAATTCGTTTTCACCAAATCCTAAAAATCTCCACCTTGAAAACAATTAACCTGATACCTTGCTCCTTCCTTTTGTTCATCACCTTTTCTACAAGCCAAGAGAAGCCAAGCACCATGAAAACTTCTCTAATAAAATTGGTTTCATGATCTCGCCTGTGTGACTTGCACCAGTTTGGATTTCGTGAGGGGTGACTCCACCTCCAACATGACTTCCACAATTGTGTTGTGAGACATATTTAGTGATAGGTCTCCTTCTATCCAAAACACTTGTATTATAACATACATTACAATTATCACATACCATCTCAATGTAACCATTATAGGTGACATTTGTACTTCTCAAACATTGAAGCACCCATTTCACTGCAACACCTGAATTTGTCACGTATCTGACAACATCATTAGCATGTGAAACATCTCATCTTAACCATTTCATCACATACAACAGAACTCCTACTGAACTTACACGAGACATACCCTTTTCTTCTTTATAGATAGGCCCTATGCTTGAAGAAAACTTATAATGGAAAGCAAGAGGGATAAAAACTGGTTTTACAATGTTCATACTAAACTCCAACCACAACTTACCATTACCATCTATGTATACTTCCATGGCCTTAATTTTTTTTGATGATCCTTGATCCGTCATCTGAATTGTCCTATCCACCTGAGTCAATTTATTACTGATTTTATCCATGCTTCGGCTTGCATCGAACATATCATCAAAAAATAACATCAAGACTGTCAATGTACTATAAACTGTATAGTCATGCCTAAGCTTTGAAAAATTATGACTCACTATGAAGGATTCAAACCATTTGTATATTTGCCTCGGTACCAATAGGCCATACAATGAATTATCTAGCATGCAAACAAATTTACCGTTGCGATCTTGAATCAACCATTTTGGTTGTTCCATACATAATATATCTCTATCAATGGTGACCTTGTGAAAAATAGGATCCCACACACAACATCCCTTTATACCACCATCATAACTTACAAAGATATAAAACAAGTAGGAATTCAGAAACAAAGATTTTAAGTCTTGAACTAATTTACCTCTTACCAGTACCTGCAATTCTTTATTTCTCTTATGACCTTGATGCTTCTTCCATAAACAAGAAGATACATATGTGACTTCAGATGCCACTTCAGTAATCCCTTCCATCTTATAAAGGTTATCAACTTTTGTTGCCTTCATCACTACTAAATTACCTTTCGACAATGTGAAAGCTCCACCTTGACCTGTATACTTATATCCACAAGAATCCAACACTCCTAATGAAATCAAATTTGATTTAAGATCAAGTACATATCTAACATCTGTTAATTCCCTAACAATACCATCGAACATCCTGATTCTAATACATCCAACCCCAACAGTTTTGCAACGAATATCATTTCCCATAAACACTACACCCTCATCAACAAATTGGTAAGAAATGAACCAATTTCTATGTGAGCACATGTGGTGGGAGGCACGTGAATCTAACTGCCATTCTTGTTGATATTGTAAATTAATAGAAATGGATAAAACTTGATCAATTATACCTGAATTTGTTACAACCAAATTTTGCTTCCTTCGTAGAGTTTTCTTCAAATTCCTTTCTCTTCTAGCAATCTATCTTGAGATGTCATGTTTTTCCACAGTACCAACATTTTTCTTTACCCTTTTTGTGTCTTGACTTAGATCGAAAATAACTTCTCTCATTCTTCTTTGTGGTTCGCCCTCTGATCAACATCACCTCTGAAGTTGAGGTTTATTTACTAGATTTTCTCCTCATATGCTCAGCGAACAAAGCTCCCACAACAGAGTCATAATCTAAAATTTATGTTGAACTAAAGATAATAGATATGGCTATATTATCCCAAGATTTAGGCAACGAACACAATAGTGTAATAGCCTTATCTTCATCTTCGAATTTAACTTCCATACTAGTCAATTGAACTATAAGGGTATTGCAGGTATTTAAATGGTCAGCAAATTTTGTACCTTCTTTCATCCGCAAACTATACAGTTGTCTCTTCAAATATATTTTGTTCGTCAAGGACTTCGTCATATATAGACTTTCCAACCTGCTCCATAAGCCTGATGTTGTATCCTCTCCTACAATATTAAACCGAACCTCATCTGCGAGACATAAACGAATGGTACTAAGAGCTTTTGTATCCAGATATTTCCATTCCCATTCCATCATGGTTGTTGGTTTCTTTGACTTGCCTCTCAATGCTTTCTGCAACCCTTGTTGCACCAGTAAATCCCGCATCTTGAGCTTCCAGAGCTCAAAGTTATCTTGAGCTTCCAGAACTCAAAGTTGTTTTTACCGCTGAACTTTTCAACTTCATAGCAAAAAAATCTCCCAATATCCACTGCTTATAAAACTCTTTTAAATATAGAGAAATAGTGGTAAAAACCCTCAAAAAGTTTAAAAGAAAAAATTTATTAAATTTTTTTAATATGAGTTTAATATTGAATGTATTATTATAATGTCAATATATAACCTCACCTTTTAATTTTAAAATAGAAATAAAAAACACCATTCACCTTCACTCATACACTCCTTCACCATGTTAATGCATACACTCCTCACCCGGCGTACATCTATTGACAATGGGCACAATTAATCACCTTTTAATCTCAAATTCTAATTTAATGGCTAACAATTGAAGATGCTTGCATATTCTTAGTCGTCCTCCCAAATCAATGAATGTGATTTACTCTTCATAACTTCCTTGTATTTTTTAATACATCCTTTAACATGTTTACTTTTTAACATTTACCTAATCATATTAAGAAATTACTCTATCACCATATGATTGCCACGTTTCAGTGCGTTTCATTCTCTACCCCTAATTTCCTCATCTGTCTGGGGGTTTCATATTGGATCGCCGACCGCGTTTTATTTTCTGCATGAGCATGGTAATGAGCGTGGAGCATGGTACAGTTTTTTGTTGCTATATTTTTACAGTTTATTTAAGACTTACCTTGTTAAATTTTAATGGCGAAAATACAACATACAGGAGAAGGTCAAAGATCGTCGTAGAGCAGGAGATGGGACTTTCTGCGAGCCGCTTGAAATGCCAATGCTAACACTAGAGCTTTACATACTGTGCTTGTCCTCATCTTAAAAGGTAAACCCTAAATATCAAAGAAATCGGGACAATGCAATGCCATAGTACGCAGCATAACCCATATATATAGAGATAGTTTTTGTGGCTGAAATGGTTCAGATTTTGTGCGAGACACGATGGATTGGGTAACTCAACTATTAGCGCGAGGAGAGTAGATATCTTTCTTTTCATATTTTGACGAAATGCAAAGTTTAGTCGATAGACTCTCTTTGTTGTACTGTTATATAGTGGAGGCGGCCGAAATCATGTTTCATACTTAAAGTATGATTCGTGGTGGGGTTAGCAGCGTCCCCGGTGACATAGCAAAGGCGACGGAGAAGGTCAAAGATCGCCGTAGAGTAGGAGATCGCACCTTTTGGGACGCCCATCACTGTCGCTTGAAATGCAGATACAAATTTAATGAAATACAAATTTACCTTGTTTTGGTTTTTTATAGAATTAGATAGAAGGCTGCGATGTACAAAAATAATGGTTCGGAAGGCAAAGAAAATGTTGACCATATATAGCAAATTTTATTTACCAACCTTAAATATTAAAATTAGATTTAATAAATTTAAAATGCCTTTTTATTCATGAGCCACAATTATGTGGCTGTGCTAGTACTATTCCTTTTAAAAAGAATATCTCATGTAATGAAAAGTCAACTACCATATAGACGTTATCACTTTATAATTCTATTTTAAATGCATTCGCCATTTAATTCATAACTTCATGAGTGTGTTTCTTGAACCGCGTTTGTTTTAAAGGGTATCGCCGCACTTCAGGATATACCTAGAGTGCGGCGATCTAAAAAGTCTCTATACATATTTCCGGACTGAGGAAATGTTGAAAAATTACTCACGCACCTACCTTCGTTATTATTGTCCCGTGGAAATGTGGAAGATTTATTATTACTCACGCGCACCTCTAGTTATTGTTGGGTTGCGGAAATGTGGAAGATTTATCCACGCGAGAAGCGTGCATTACCGGCAGCTGCGAACTTTCGAGAGGAGAGATTTTCGGAAATGCAGAAATGTATTCACTTCACTTTTGTGATTTTTTCGGTAATTCGAAACTCCTTCAACTAGTTCTAACCTTGCTTGGATATGATTTGTTAGAATTGTCAATGCTGAAAACACAATTCACAATGATAAGAATTAATAATCACACATAGATAATAGACACAGGGATTTACATCCACCAAGCATACGCATCAGTTGTCTTATTATTCAGATCATGACTATTACATCATATTGGCAAGTTCTCACTCTATCTCTCACACTCAAGTACATGTATTTATATACATTTACAAGAAACTGAATAATAAATGCAATCCATATCCATATTCTAGATTGATCTATTTAATTGTAACTAACCGAATAATAAGATCCAAATATTAATATTTTCTTGATAATTAGTTGTCAACAAATCTCAACATTTACTATGTTTAATTTTTTTACTTTGTTTTGTTTTTTGTTTTTTTATTGATTTAGATGTTTACTGTATTTATGTTTTTTTTTTATTTAACTTTTCTTCCCTTAACTGATGTCACTTGGATGCTAAGTGGGGCTCCTTGAGTAAGTGGAACAGCTTATTACTGTGCCGGCTAGATCCTTATCTGAGGATAAGAAACACTTCATATTCACCGGCGGTGTTAACTTCGCAGTGGCTGGAGCCACGGCCATGAAATTTTCTTTCTTAAAAGCGACGAATATAGGGACGCTTATGACTCCATTTTCACTGGACACTCGGATTCAATGGTTTTTATTGCGAAAACAAAAGTTATGTACGACCTTCCGAGGAGGTGTTGCTGCTTCATTCTTCAATATTTCTATTTTTCCGAACCAAATAATTAATTAGCTTCTTTGTTTTGTTTTATGGATTGAGAGTAATTGTTTAATTTAAATGATGATCAAGATTTGTTCGTGAGAATATGTAGAATCATCAATAAATCTTGAGAACATCTGTTGAGAGTAATTGTTTAATTTCAATGATGATCAAGATTTGTTCGTGAGAATACGTAGATTCATCAACAAATCTTGAGAGTATAAATATGTTTATAATTAGAGTCTGTATATGTTTAAAATTCCAATTTATAAATATGTTTATAAATATAAACCCAGTTTTAATTTCAAATCAACAAATAACAAATATCGAGAATATAATATGTTAAATTTAAATAATTACAATAATATTTTAATATTCTCAGATTATCATGCAATGTGAGTCACATCACTTTAGTAATCTTATTATGGTTTGGATGAAATCACTTTAGTAATCTTATTATGGTTTGGATGACATCACTTTAGCAATCTTATTATGGTTTGGATGCATGTAGTTCAATTTTATGTTATATTTGTTGTTATTGATGGTGTTTTAAATATTATGTTTAATATTTTAACATTCAAAATCAATGTCTTCTTTGTGAATTAGAGTTAAGAAAATATGTAATTTTATTTTTATTTTATATATTATAAATTTAACATATTAAAATAATAATAATTTTTTAATTTTTTATTTAAATATTAATATTTTTATATAATTTATATATTAGGGTAATAATGTTTTTTTAATTTTTGTGTTTACATATTAATATTTTTATATAGTTATATTTATATGCAAGTTTATTTTTATTCTATATTATATAATTTATATATTAATTACAATTTGTGAATGATATAATGTTTTTAGGGATTTGATTTCTATTTACTTTTTAATTTAGAGTTACAATGTGAGTGATATAATGTTTTTATAGATTTCATTTTTCTTACTTAAAGTAAAGATAGATCTTAGTTGGTGTTACTTGTTTAATACATTAAAATTAATCATTAAATTTTATTTTTATTACTTTTTGTTGTTTGTTAACAGAGTGACCTTGTCCAATGGTAAAAAAAACTCCTAACTTTCTAGCTTTCCACCATTGTATCCAATCTTTTTGGGCATTTTATTTTTATTATTAATATAATTAAGATATATTATATTTAATACATTCAGTTAAATACAAATTTAATATTAATATCAATTTTCATATCATATTTTATAATATTAATTTAATAAAAAATAAATAAATTAAGTTAATAAAAATTGTATTACATTGTATTTTTAAAATTATACTATCATATTGTAATAATTATAATAGTCTATTATATTGTATTACACTATATTATACAGTATTAATAATAATAATAATATTGTATTATAATGTATTACAATAAAGTACAATGATTATAGTATCTTTTTTTTTTTTGTAAATTCGTGATCTAGTTCATTAAAAATACAGTAATAGTACAAACAAGAGATTTCAGGTGGAATGAAAAAGAGACATCCAGAGATATAGACTAGTAGTTCTAAAGAGTGAGTTTGTTCTTACTTGGAAACCACGCAACCAAAACTTGGAAAAATTGCCTACCCATAGATGGAAACTAGGCTCTCAAAAAAAACCACAAGTCTTTGCAATGTTTGACATGTCATAAAAAATGGGACTAAACAAAATGTAAGAGACTTGAAAACTGACAAGACAAAGAAAATCAAGTAGGAAGACCTCGAGGGGGGGTTTCTTCTACCTTTGGTCACCCTGAAGTCATTGTTACTGCAGGAGTTGGTGGAGCTCGATTGTGCTTCCTTGGTGGGCAGTCTCGTACAATTGGTGAAGGAGGAAGGGGGTGTAAAATCATTGTGCTAGACTTTCTGCATCGGGGGGGGGATTCTGGACTTCACCTGCATGTGCACCCTACCTGACTAGCTGAGCCTACGTTGTCTTACTGCAATTAGTATCTAAAGGGGCCAAGATGTTGTGTTATCCATCCAAAGATGGTGAGTGGACTCTCGGAGAACATGGTGAGTTGGAGGGACTCTTAACAAACACACCACAAAGACTAAGAAGGGAGCGTGATAGAAGAGTTGTTATCGTCCAATAGCTTCTTCGGCATCTTTGGGTGCGCTGGGTTACGGGATGTAAGCTGGTCATTTCCTCCTCCGAGTCATCCAATTTGTCGGATAAAGCTCGATAATGAACGATCGTAGCCTTCCCCACTGACCATGGCAAGCTAAGAATGGGCACTAGTCGCACTGTCTCCATGACCTCCTCTCTCCAGGCGAAGGGTAGCATGCATGTTTTTGGGAATTGCAAGAACCAAGAGCGACCTTTGGAGAAGCTTAGGAGAAGGCCACAACACCCTGCTGAGCTGGTAGCTGCCACTGCAAGACAAAATCGGAAGTAGAGTCAGATTGACATATTTTGCAAGATAAGACCAACTAGAGGATCTATGTGCATCAAGCGGAATTTTGCTAAGCAGAACCGTAGGAAAAGGCCTGTACCGAATGAGACAGAAGTGGAGGTTCCCGAGGTGGAAAAGGAAAGAGCTCTAGGAATTCAATTCCCACACCATATGCAGAGCCAAACCTGATGGCATCATACATCATTGCACCTGAAGCATGATTGTAATGGCTGGTGAAGTTAATGCTCAGGGCCTCAAGAAATTCATAGATTTAATTCACATGGAGTGTGTGAGGAGCAGGAGCTAGGTGGCCATCGATTCGGGTGTTTGAGGTGAGGTGTACCACGCAATCATTTGCATCCGAGATTATTGCAGTATCATAGAACATAATAATATTGTATTATAATAATATCTTTAGTAAAATATTATAATTTGTAAAATAAATATAATAGATACATTACATTTAAAAAGATTATCTAAAGTCCAATGCATGAAAGTAAATATTATAGAATAAAATATGTTACAAGTAATAGATTTAATTTAATTAATTAATTAAATGACTATTAATAAAATAATTTGATAATTTGATAAATATATAGTGACATATAAAAAAGACATCTATTTTATAATATTAATATTGAATATACCAATTAATAATCATGTTAATATATTATGTTAATTCAAAATTTGTATCTTTGTTACAAATGAAAAAGTTCATTATAATTTTTCTCAAAAATATTGGCCAAAACATTCATTTCACAATGTGTCAAAGTTTCATTGTGATAAACATAACCTAATATTGCAATCTAATGAAACCCAACATTGCAATGTGATCAACATTAACCAACATCACAATTTCACGAACATATCCCGACATCACACGTGAACAAAACCTTTCACCAACATCACAAAGAGATGCAATCCTACATATAAGGTATGTCCAAAATGTTGTGGACATACCTTACTATTGCAATATGAAACTTATACCCTATTTTTGTAATTTGATGTTAACCATGGTTATGTTGATATAATCCTTGCAACATAACCTAAACCTACATCTATGTCACAATGTGACATAACCATTGGGGAACATAGCAACTCTTTATAAGCCAACCTAATTGAATATCATAATGAAAAATCAACATTCTCAAACATCTCACTTTAACATAACTGGGTGAAATCATGAAGATGGGTTACACTTTTGCTTGTTTTATGAGAAAAAAAACTGTATTTTCACAAGTTATTCAACTTTCGACATACAAAAGTATTTTTTTTATTTAGAATTTCACTTTACAGTAAAAACAAAACTTGTGA
>ML778818.1:726045-743466 GCA_009831015.1 Picea engelmannii
ACCTTGTGTAAAGGAATGTTGAAGACATTCAGTATCCAAACTGTTCTTCTATATACTGAAGGATAGCCGAAAGCAAAAATCCGACAGATGAAGGCAAGTTCATAGAATGCATCAATAATTGTCAACTTTTATCACGGAAGCCCGATGAGCCAAGTTGTCAAATTGTCCAGTATACAAGTGCAAGAAAGATGGTCAGAGCTGTTTTGACTTTAAGTGTGTCAGTGGGTAGCTCGAAGAAGAGGAAGAAGAAAGAGCGGAAGCCGTGTGATTGCAAAGTGAGTTTCAGTGCTGAGGAAGACCAGATCAGACAGACAGATGAAAGTTCTAGTGTTGTAATCGTTTGTGTTGTATTGCAATTTGTAAAGTAAGCATTAAGGGAGGGTGTTAGAATAAAGCTTACTTTAGTAAGAGATAACTGTTGTAACTGTGAGTTTCAACGAGACTGTTGTAACTGTGAGTTTTCTAGGTTTACTATTATTAGCTAATCAGATCCACTTAAGTGAGTGATCTGCATGCTATATATGTAACCTCCATTTGTTTGTTAAGCAATGAAAACGTTTTGTGTTGTGTGAATTAATTCTTCCAATTTTATCTTCAACTACACAGGTTAGCAACACTTTGCAGCATTGGCTTATTACTTAAACATCTGCATTAGAAACACTTTGCAGCATTGGCTTATTATGTAAACATCTGCATTTTCTACCCATAGCTCCTTGAAATCCTTTTCTCATAAGACATTCCTAAGATTCGGGCTATTAGCATTGCGATCCACTTTCAATGGATATTGAATTGTTGTTCATCTGTACTTCGGTTTCCACTCAACTCGTATTTGCAGCTATTTGGAGTTCCATATTTGGGCCTCAACTTCAAAATTTGAGTAATTCCCGAAATCCCAATATTTTTTCTGAAACCCTGTTTCACATGGCTCATATTTCCCGATCGAAACATTGCCTCACCTCAACCAAAGTTATTTTATGCGTAGATTTAGTTTTTCTATGAGATAAATATTTAAGGTCTTGGTGTATTTCAGGTCTTGGTCAAACTTAAACAAATTTTGTCAAGCAAGCATTTTTAAGTGAAAGTAAACATTGATTGGACTGTGAAGTAGTTATTTTTGTGTGAAATGACATTTAGCTTCGATTCTCATTGTTGATACAAGCATTTTTCTGGATCAAACCCAAACTTACGACGATCCAGAGAAGACAATATGAAAACTAATCCATTCCTCATGCCATCAGTTGCCAGAATAAGCGCCCTGCTATTGTTCTTCCACTGCAAGGAGCAGTGTAAATGTTTTCGTAGACTTTTAAAAAAAAACTTGTCACTTTGAGTCGTGTTATATCCCGTGTCTTTGTATGATTTTCTGAATTCAGAAATAGTACCCGTTTATTCAGTATTCTTCTTGGATCTTCTAAATGGGTATGCATTCACCTTTTTAAAAAACAAAGGTGTGCCTCTTCATTTGACCCAACTAGACTATTGAATTGATATCAATACACTGCATTTAGAGCATTATAATGGACAAAGATATATTGGATACCAAATCCCTCATTGTATATTAAAACCATCTAGATTCCCAATTCCATAGCCTAAATCAATCAATCCCAAAATTGTATGAATTGAACCCTACATTGATCACGATTTAATCAGTTACTCGATAAATTTGAATCTACTTCCCAAGGAGCTGTAACCGACAAATATTAAATGGAGTAACACAATATAAAAGGAATTCTAGATTTTTTTTTGGAGAGAAATGCAACACTTTTAGCTTGTTTCAGAGATGATAATACTTGCTTTTTATGAAACTCGTGCAATCCCAGTCTTGATAATATTATATGGTTTAGTGGCACTCTCTATTGAATAAATGAAGCTGACATAGTTTGTCTTTATTTGAGATTCTACATGGTATCCACAACATTGTCATTAATTTGTTTATTTCCTTTGACAAGATCTTGATATTTAATGAGAGATAGAGTTGTTCTGTATATTCATATATATTGATTCAGTTCCGAGTGGATTACTTTTCTACAATTAAAAGAAGACTACCTCAAAAAAAATATTCAAGATACCATGCACGTTGGTTCAAGCACTGTTTCAAAACTACTGGCATACCGATAAGGCCACATAAGCAATACAAATATGAAAATTGAAAGGACAAAATCAAAATTTTATAAAAACTATAAAAAAAAAAGACAAGAACATAAAAGCATACCCCACCCTAAGGCTGTCGCTTCCATGCTCATCAATGAAGTGTTCTACCTCTGCTTGTATACGATGTCTCCACAATGTGTTCCTACAAACCATGCATTTTCAGGTGTGAAACTTAGTGTTTGAAGAGACGCAGATGCTTCTTCTTTTGCAAGAGAGCCTCCCTACCCTAGAAGTCTTACCAAAGGAGGCATAAACCCTTCGCTAACCAACAAATGGAGTAAGCCAATATATAACATAATTGGCCTGTAAAAGGAATGATCACTTTAGAAGTTCAACTCTTGATTCATCTCACTCCTAAAACGATTACAAGTTTTCAAAAAGGTTTGAAGAAAACATGGATTCAAGACAACAACTAGATATGGAGGTTTTATTTCAAAAAGCATGCCTCTTATAATGTAAAAACAGAATAGTAGATAATCTTGAAAATGCATGGAGATATATTGCAATTTTTCGAGGTTAAAGGCGATCAATGCTACCAAACGAGCAACTTTTGCACTTTGCTACCAAATTTCAGAATACCCTTTAAAAGGTACTATATACTTACCCCAAATTCACAAATTCAAAGTCTTCAACACTACAAGTTCATAACGGAACAAGACAACAACTAGATATGGAGGTTTTATTTCAAGCAACATGCCTCTTATAATGTAAAGAAAAAATAGTAGATAATCTTAAAAATGCATGGAGATATGTTGCAAATTTTCCAGGTTAAAGGCGACCAGTGCTACCAATCGAGCAACTTTTGCACTTTGCTACCAAATATGAGAATACCCTTTAAAAGGGTACTATATATTTATCCTCATCAATGAAGTGTTCTACCTCTGCTTGTATACGATATATTCACTCACTACCATCATTCACTCACTACCATCATTCTGACTCTTAGCATAGCTACCTTACAATCATATATGGTTTAAGTGTAAAATAACATGTAGCATAGTGAAAGTAAGGCATTAGCCTTACACTCTTGTACATGATTTGATAGAGTAAGGAATTAACCCAATAAAATAAATGCACTAATCTTTGTGATAAGTCATAGTTGGAGGTTGGGTTGTGAACAATGTTATAGGCCCACAAAAGCAATTCCCAAGCCAACAATGGATGCTAACTTAAGAAGAAATACTTATGCCTAATCACCATCCCTAAGCACATGCCTTATAATGATTTGTTGAGTAGTTGATGAGTTCTTGTGATTCCTACCAATCCATATCAATAGAATCTCAAAATCCCAAGTGAATAGGCATATCACTTACCTCTGTATAACAATCTTGAAAAATCCTTGCATCCTCTAGATGCTAACAAAAATAGGTAAAACTCATGTGGGCATCCGTCTTCCACACTCCATGTTTGTACCTAGATTCCAACGTCTATTTGATGAATGCACCATCCCATCATTACCCATTTGATGAAAGTACTTTCCCAACATTATCTATTTGATGACTGTACTTGCCATTTCAAGGGTGTTTAGCCAATGTGTGCACCGAGGAATCTGAGGAAGCATGTACATGTCAGACTTTTCCTAATCTGGAACCAAAATGTTGGTCACTTCCATTTCCAACATCCTTTTTAGTGGACAACCCTCATAGAAATCATGCTGAAGGTTTCAACTATAGCTTCTTGGGCTTGGTGATATTCATATCTTTCAATAACATCATTTGGAGGAGCTCTACTAATATTTGACAAAGGAATTGACTCCTCGCAGTAATCAAAAGCCATGCAAGATAGAGAGCCATCTGCTTTGACACCTCCATAAATTGGATTGTATCAAGTAATCTATTTGCAACTTTATTTCACACCATACATTGAGTTTTGTTAATTTAAACATTATGATTTTTCTACATATGCTTATGCAAAAGGATTAGAGATCATTTAAGTCTAGTGGTGCCCACTTAGAGAGACATAATGTTAAAAGTTTATATTTAAATGCCTAATAAAAATTAGCACATAACTTTTTCAATGTTAAAAGTTTATTTTTAAATGCCTAATCAAAATTAGCACATAGTTTTTTCAATGTTAAAAGTTTTACTTTTAAATGCCTAATCAAAACTTGTTGTTTTATTTTTCCAGGTACCTCGAGGCATATAGAATGGTGCAGAAGTGGACGTTATGCATTGAAGTGTCTTGTTACCCAAACCCAGGTCAAGCGATTATTGCATATGTCCTTCACAACATGGCAGTAAATAACATCCTCCAAACTAAGAGAGAAGTTCATGGAAAGACTACAAAAAATTAAGCATACTATATTGTCCTTGTTGAAGGGATAAAAGAAGCAAAAAAATACGGTGCCAATGATATTGTAGTATTCACCAACTCAGAATTGATATGTAATCAGATGAAAGGAATTTATCAAGTTTGAAAGAACAATCTAAAACCTCTTCATAGAGAAGCAAGAATTGTTGCATCTCAATTTCAGTGTTTTACCATAAATTACCATGTGGAGATTAAGAGGATGTCAAGTGATTTAGTATCAAGAGCAGTGCCAATTGTAGTTGAAGGTTTTAAAGATGACTTTGTATCACCATCTATGCCAACAAATTTCATTGATGGACATCGATATAGATCCCCAATCTGTGGATGCTTTCTTTTGATGATTGTTGTTGTGTCTCTAGTGGCATGGTTGTTTCACTAAAGAACTCATTACTATATTACATTTGTCTCAAATTGTAATATATGGGGTCTCTTGTAAGGGTGATAATATTGAACAAGGCTTGGTATACATCCAAACTTATGTGTATGGCTAGTTATTAAATAAATTAATGTTTTTGAGGTTTTGACTATTTTTTTTTTTGTTATTTACCATGTTTTCTAGAGAAAATCACGACATATGGGTTTAAATGTAGTTACTTTTCATGCACCCTTCATGGATATTCTTTTAGATGGTCAGGAGACCTGATACCATGACCCACCTCTTTTTGTTTCAATACCTGGCTAATATACTTTCCATGAGAATGAGAAGGTAGGGGTAGAAAAAACCTCTTTCAGTTACACATGAATATGGATTATTAACCAAAGCACCAAATTAGATTCTTCAAAAAGATAGTTATTATTATTAGTTTATGGATCTTTAACCAAAACTAGAGTCTTTGACAAGGTACTCATTATCATTAGTTTCATTCCAATAGCGTGTTAATATACTTTGAAAAGGTACCCACTATCATTACTTTCATTCCAATAGCTTGTTAATATACTTATCATGAGAATGTTAATATACTTATGATAAGAAGGTAGGGGTGGACTTCAAAACCTCTATCCAATGACACATGAATATGGATCTTTAACGAAAGGAGCAAATGGGCTCTTCATAAATATGGTCATTATCATTAGTTTATGGTTCCTTGACCAAAAGACCAAACCGGGGTCTTTGGCAAAGTATCCATTCTCATTAGTTCCATTTCAATAGCTTGTTAATAGAATTGACATTAGTTTCATTCCAATAGCTTGTTAATAAACTTGACATACAGAGGAAGGGGTGGAACTTGAAACCTCTTCTAGTTACACATGAACATGGATCTTCAACCTAAGGACCAAATTGGATATTCGGAAAGATACCCATTATCATTAGTTTCATTCATATAGTTTTGTTAAATAGACTTTCTATGGCATAGAGACATTGAGGTCCAGGTGGAACTCGAATCCTCTTACCCATGGATATGGATAATAAAAAAAATACTTAAAAAACAGAGTAGAAAATCAGACTAGAGGCCACATCATATTTGATTGATTATGATTTAGAAGATGTGTTTGGAGAACTTCACAATATATTCAAATTTATCTGAAATGTTATGCTAAACACAAATCTTGACACATTGTGGTGCATGGCTACTCCACAAATCTTAATCATAATGTTTTCATTGTGGAGAGGGCTTCAGCTTGAAAAGTTATTGCTTGATAGCTACAACAAATGTCCTTATGTTTTAACCTTTGAAATGTAAATCATAATGTTTTCATTGTGGAGAGGGCTTAAGCCTGAAAGTTATTGCTTGCTATCTACAACAAATGGCCTTAGGTTTTAACTTTGAAATGTAAAATCCAACGGCATATGTAAACATGCATCGAACATCAAGTTCATCCAACAATCACACATTAAAAAGCATCGAACTATCAAAATATATCCTACTGAAATCATATGAATTCAATAAATCCCAATTTGATATCCCTGAAGCGATGCGCAATAATCTTGTACTGTGAATAGCGTAGAGTTCAAATTGAATTCATTCAGAATTTACAAGTGAAAAGGAAGCACCACTCTCAAACAATTTGAAATATCTAAGGAAATTTATCTCCAATAAAAGAATGTTGTGGCTTTTGTCTTTTCCTCACAAATTAGGCCAAAGTTTTTCATTCTCACAACCCAATTGTAGCCAACTGAACCAAACATGACACTCACCCTCGAAATAATTTGCATAGAGCATGATATGAGACGTGATCATGGACCCAAGGGAAATACCTCTATGTAGCCTTTGATAACCTTGATGAGATAGTACAGAGTAATTCTTATGTCCCTATCCTTTGCAACTTAGTGTTAAATTCAAGATTAAACAATTTGAACATAGATGTTATGGTTTCTCCCTTATTCATGAAGGAAAAACTTCTTAGTATTATGACCACCTCCATTTTCTACCTTTTTTCCCACGCTCCCACATGGTACATCTTAGTCGAAGCACCTCAGGTACTACATTTATCCATGAGACATTTTCCCTATTTGATGGTCCACTTTCACTTTAGATTGGCTTAGTTGAGATGCTTATGACTCAATGGATTATGTATGCCCATTTAAAATGGGATCCATTTTTTTTCTACTTCTCTTTGATGTTTCTTGTTAGAATAAGTCATGTGAAGTTTGTCTAGAATATGATCCCCTAGTGAAAACTATTTTTGTATTCTAGATACATACCCTACATTCTCACTCATTCCACAAATTTCATATTAAGAATAGGGTGCCATTGACATAGTTTAGTATGAGACAGAGTTTAAGTATGAGACAGAGTTTAAGTATGCCAGAGACAGAGTTAAGTATGAGATAGAGTACATAGTTTAGTATGAGACAAAGTTTAAGAATTTTTAATGTGGATTAAAGGATGCCTAATAGATTAATTAGTAGGACACACCCATCCTTACTTAGATAATAATTCCTTCCCAATTTTTCAAGAATGTGAATACTCCCTATAGTGTTCTCTATGAAATAGATTGTTATGCCTTATCAAGCCATCCTCAATATGGTGAACTATTGAAAGAACTAGTGAACAAGTAAAATAATATTTAGAATAAAGTAAAATAATATCCCACAAACTAGTGTATCTAAGACCATTCATTCCATTCAAATTGATCAAATTAGATGCTAATGGGAACTCACTATTATTTAAACTCAATTCCTACTCAACTTTGTTGCAAAGAACTCGTAATGGATGCAACTCCCTAATACCCATCTCCATTTGTACAGTCATGTTACCTGTCCATGAATAAGAAGGTAACGATTTGCTAAATTGCTCCCTATACAGAAAATTATGCATAAATTTATTTTGTTAATCATATAGTATGCACACACCAACTAGCTTCTAATCTCATAAGAAAACCTTAATTCCCAAGATAAACCTTAAATATTGGTGCACTAGAATTGATGATATTCTACCAATATTTAGACTAGCCTCATACCATGCTGAATGATTTAAGTGCCTATACAGTTACACAATAATAAAACATCACTTAGAAAGGATTCATAAAATATAACACATATACAATCACTCAGGTATTCATTTGACAAGGGATTGAGATGTTTTCACAAGTCCCATGCATGACTGAAAACAAGATTCAACCACTGCAATTAATGAACCAAAGTCTAAAAAAATATTCAATTAGTCAGAAATCATTCAAAAGAATAATTAGAAAATATTATCAATTGAAGATCATTCCCCAAACTTTGTATATTAATCATGCTAATTGAGGGTCCTTTTCACCAAATAAAGATGTGCATGTAATGAGAAGTTCATTCGTCACTCTCACGGTTGGACACAGAGAAATTTGCCTTGAGTGTGTGTCATAGATTACACCACAATGTCAACATTGCCAATGTGATATCAACGGGTTAGCGACAGTGTATATACAACAAAAAACCTATTTTAAGTGAGTTTTCACATATGACTTTTGTCCTCGTCTCAAAAACAAACATTTTAAGTAGGGCTAGTTTCATATAGCAGAGAATGTGATAAATTTTCATGGTCTAAAAGACAACTATTCACATGCCATGAAATAACAAGTACAAATTCATTTTGGACAGTGCAGTCTGTAATATAACTCACTTAATTGATTTCTACCATCTATATTTCTGAATTCTGGTCATGTTGGCACCTTTCCAGTAAGCAGTTCAAGCAATATCACTCCAAAACTGTACACATCGCCTCTGGTGGTGGATCTACAACTCTTCCCATATTCAGGAGGAATGTATCCAATTGTTCCTACAATGTCAGTACTTACTTGAGTTTCGAAAGCACTAATGATGTGTGCCAATCCAAAGTCAGCATCCTTGGGTTAAAAATCTCCATCCAGCAAGATGTTGCTAGATTTCATATCTCGATGAATAATGTGAGGAATCAAGCCATGATGAAGGAATGCAAGGCCTCTCATTGATACCATTGCAATTTTGAAGTGTTTAGATCAGTCAAGTACCTCAAGGGAATTCACCCTCTTCTTAACCACAAATCAAGGCTTCCATTCACCATATACTCATATACCAACAAATTTTCCTCCCCAAATGAGCAATATCCAAGAAGTGGCACTAGATTCATGTGCTTAAATTTCCCCAAGGTTTCCATCTCTTCTAGGAATTCCCCATGTCCTTGAGTCTTGGCTTAGCTTAGCTTCTTAATTGCAACAAAAAAATTACAATCAACAACTTTTCTTCCCTTTTGTGCATTAGTAAGATTCACACCGACCTTTGTCACAAACGATGTTGTATTTCCTATCTTCTTCACTAACAGTTCCACCACCCAGCTCAACCCCAGCCATGAATCAAATCATACAAGCTGATTAACCATGTCTAGTTTAAGAGGATATTGAGGCAGATATTAGAACAAGGAAAATTTATTTCGCACAAGCTCTCTGGGGTATGGACGAAATGAATTGAAGTTACCCTGTTAAAGATTATCCTTGTGATTGTTTTTTCAATTCATTTATAACTGTAGTGATATATCTATAACTGTTGCAGTTGACCCTGCATCATCAATAGGAAGCATTGTAACTAGTTCTATTGATGGTAAACTTGACTATGCCTATCTTTCCATTGTGATGGTGGGAACAAGAAAAATGAGGGGTGTCCTCTACCATGTACCCCCTCTTGGATCCATACCATAGGGTGTAAGTGATGCAAAAGAGGGCAACCCTCAACGGTTCCTCCCTGCTCTCACCAGGATCTTCCTTTCGGATATTGGGAAATCGCGCTTCGGGAGTTTGCGGTCCACGCGAACATAATTCACATGCACAACAAAACCCCGAATCCCGAATGTCGATGGTCAACGAGTCAACACTCCCGTTCCTTTCGGGTATTTCCCTATTGGGAAATCGGAACATCCGATGTCGCGGTTCACACGTACCACGAATTCCCGAACCCCGAACTCCGATGCCACCTGTCCTGCACTCATGCCTAGGTCCCACACTGCCACGTCCTCTTCGGGACTTCGCGGATCGCGGATCCACGATACAAGTTTCCTCGTGGTCAAAAACCCCGAAACGACGAACGCCGAAACCCCGAAGTCCGACTTCTCGGGATCGCACGACACTTGTCCTTATCTAGATCAACGGTTCCCGTTGATTCAGGAAATCGCTACTCACGATTCCGACGTGCATGCAACTCTTGCATCGCCAAACGCCGAATGCTGAAATCCCGATATGATGGGATCTTGCGCCACCTGTCCTCCTGACGATCGACGGCTCTCAACAATTCGGGGAATCGCTACTCGCGGTTCCAAAGAGTATGAGACTCTTGCTTCGTCAAATGCCGAAGCTCGATATGCCGATATGTGACGGCTGCTGATTCCTCCTATGCTTATGGTTTAACTCCCGCGCAGCTGTTCCATGATCGAACGGTTAGCGGGACTTCGCGATTCTGCCCCGCGAATCTCGACCGTTGATTTTCCTCTCTGAGGATTTCCTCCACTCCAAAGCTCTCTGGTTCGAATCCCTCCAGGGCCTGTCCCACACTATAACAAGAAGGAACTATCCCTCCTGAGATTCCTGCGCTTTCCTCCCAGACTTGGAATAATTCTTTGTCTCAAAGGCTCAGACCTTTGTGTTTCTTCTCCTCTTGCGAACCCTCATCTTGAGTCTCGCCTGTGCGTATGAAAACGCTATCCTTCCAGAGCTTCTACCCTTTGAACTCTCAATGGATTCCTTGACTCTTGTGCTCCTGCAGAGTCTCTACACACACACGGTGCTATCTCTCCTGAGCTTCAGTGAATACTCAGACCCTTTGGGGGAATATAGATGCCTCCCTGGCTCCTTGCTCAAGCAACCTCCGTGCTGAGTCTTTCTGGGTATTCAACAACCCAATACAGGTCCCTCAGTGGACTCTGTTTCCTTCAAATGACAGAACTCAATGGGTTCCTTCCTCCTGTGTCATCTGCATACTTCGCTCGACGTCCTCCAGACAGAGCTCCTCAGAATCCTCAACAGAATTCTGGTCTCTCTGAACTCACAGCAGAGTTCTTTCTCTCCGTACACCACTGTATACGTGCTCAATTCCCTCTTGGTAGAGCCTCTCACAGAATCCTCAGTGATTTCGTTAACACTATGTCTTAGCTACACAGCCTTGCCTCTTGAGGTGTTCAGCAACCCCAAAATTCCTTCTTCTGTATGAGTTGTTGTCATCAAGGCTTGTGCCCTCAACACGTCTTTGTCTGACTCCTTCGAGTTCAGAAGTGCCACCTCTGTGCACTGGGATTCAGAGTCTCAACACTCTGTCACGCCCTCATGGAATGAACCCTCAAATACCTCTCAAACCTGAAATCAAACCAACTCCCTGCAGAGGCATAATAACAACATATAATTATAGCATAAGGAAAACACTTACAGGCACACACATAAACAGAATATCATGCAGGAAAAACTGCTCTCTGTTCATATATTAACAATTGGCAAAATGCCTGTATATTTTACAAGGTGTTCTCGAGCTCTCCTTAGCTCTACATGCATTCTATCTACATGTATCTCTCCTTGCTCAAAATGAGATCTCTCTATCTCCTTTACCTGAGGCGCCTCAATCGAGCGCTTCCCTCCAGGATTTACCTACTCTAATTAATTACAATCAATGGTTGTCTAGTCTGTTATCCAGAACTAGATCTCAGCCAATCTATATTAAATGCCTATCTTATCTACAGCCTGTGCAAAGGCATGGCATTCATGGCTCACCAGCCTAAGTCATTAATTTACATTGAATTCAAATTCAAAATGAGGTTGCGCCTCCCTTTCAGCCTTGAATGGGCGCGTGCTGACGTGACTGGCTAGCTGCATGGAGAGATGCTCCTGCATCAGTAAGTGTGTCTACATTTATAAATAGTCGGGAGACTGAATTTAGAACTTTTATGTTGGATCACGGACTAGGCCACAAGTGAAAGAGAAAGGAAATGTCAAGGAAGGATCCAAATGCCCCAAGACAAAATAAAACAGGTTATCATTTTTTCTTCGCTGAGTAACGAGCCAGGCTTAAGTCAATTCAACCAAATACGGATAAAGAGATCAACAAGATGATTGGTGATTTGTGGAATCAGTTTTCAGAGGATGATAAATCAATAAATATTTGTGGAGACATCAGTTTTGTCTCTTTGCCACATCTTAGCATTATTGTCCATTAAAAATTTGATTATTTAGTCAAATACTATCCTATAAGCTAAGTTGTTGTCACAGTCTCTCCCAGTTGATAGTGTTCTAAGTTGGGTCTAGAGGCATGCATTTGTACAAAGTCTGTTTAGAGGTCCAATGCGTCTTTTGTTTACTTGGATTTACAATAGTTCACTTGATCAGTATTAGGAAGATCTTAACATGTTATTGTCTCAAATTAAATGAAAGGTAATTTGATTTTTGGTTAACATGAATTATATTAACATCTATAACTTTGTTGCACTTGCAGTAATATTTGAAAAAATAAATAAGAATTATAAGGACTACATTCCTATATTTCTACTACAACCTGACTACCAGAGCTTTTAATCCATTAAAATTTTGTTCTTCTAGGAAACACGTATTCCTTTAGGTTATCGCTTTTGGTTGATAGGGCTTTGCAATATCAATGCATGAATTTATTCATATATTTTAGACTTTTCAATTTTATTTTTTGTTAAATAATATAATTAATTCTCATGACAATGATCTATTTGAATTTCCTCATCCTTAACCATAAATGTGACAGTTTCAAACTAGAATTCTACAAGGAACTTATGTTGTCTGCATATGATGAGATTCAGTTTTACCTAAAATTATAATAATTCTCCGAGCTATACTCCAATCTCCAATAGGATACATAATAAGATTATTACTTTTAGCTATATTTTTCAATTTGATCCTAGGTTGGAACTTGGTAGACTCGGGGTTCAATTTCACGACAAACATGTGTTAGGTGCACATGTTTTGACATAGCTCTGAGGAAATACGCCAGCAACTTCCTTAACCCTATCCGGGAAAGGGGCCCCAGTGACTTGGGGAATTTTGTAGTTACATGGATGCATATTTCTATTTTTGGCGCACTACCTGTAAGTAGGTTGTTTCAATCCCGATTTGTAGTTTTTTCCTCGAGCTGATTTATGCACATTGCAAACATACACAATTAAGTTTAGGTGACTACATATGTCAACCCTTCTTGTAAAGTGATCATGGGAGAGTGTACAGTCAAGTACAAATAATAATTATATTTTCTCATAGATGTTGATACGAGCAATCTTCCTATCCCACATAAGCTATAGGTCTGCACCTGCAACATCCCATTCTAGTGACGTGTCTATGGAAGAAATTGTGGATTTTCAACCTTCAAGACAACCTAACATTGAAGAGGTAATTTCAGAAAATATGCGTAGTATTTTCTAGCCATGTGTTCCTATTAATGACGTAGAATTTGAGCATCCTTGTGAAGATACTTGTGCAAATTTGTTTTAGTCATGGACTCTCACTTCTGGGGTGGATTTATTGCAGAATTTTCATCCATGTCATATTAGTTTTAATGTATATTTTTTCTAGCACAAGGATCAAATTTGTGATGCTAAAAATGAAGAAATTTTTCTGCCATATTCTTCCTTATATATTGGTGAAATCATGCATGATTTTTCAACTGGAAAATGCACTTTGGGGACTAGAAATTGTATGGTACAATAAGGTTTTGATTGCATAAATTTACAACCACCTATTTCTTCATGTTCTTCTTCTCTTTTGCATTTACTTTCATGTGAAGAGGGTATTTTTATGCGAAACATTGTATGGTGCAACAAACCTTTCATGATGATTTGTCTGATAGAAAATACCACCCATCAAAAGGAGGATTTTAATCCCCAGATGTGGACCTAAAAAAATTCTAAATATGGAATTCTCTTTTACATCTCATAAACATATTACTTAGAGGGTAACCATAGACATTTTGAATGATTTTGTATTACTTAGTGGTCATTTCTAACATGTACATTCCAACATTCCAACATTCTTACAAAAAACTATTAATAGATTGGACAAATGGAGTTAATAATGTACATACCTTAACTCTTATCCCTATAATGGAAAAAATCAGAGAAGAAAGAAACAGAATTGGATATGTATTATTTCAACATGTATATAGAGAGCTAAATGAGACAACTGATAAGTTTTCTAAAGAAACTCTAGTACTCCAGAAGGGAAAGCTTGTGATAGTAGAAACATATGAGAGGGATCTCTGCCTCAAGAGGTCATATCTCTTTATTGAGAAGCAACATCCTATTTCTTTGTTTTTGTAGAGTCTGATCTTTACTCGATATGATGAGGTAGGTCTCTGGAAAATTGGGCAATATTGAAGCTACAACCCTCGTGTGGTTGGTTTTGTATGATATAAGAGGATGCTTCTCCCATCATACTACATTTACCTATCATAATCATATTTAACACATTAATATATCAACAACACTTAATGTTATCGGACTAATCATTAGGTGTGGACAATAACAAATCTCCCTAGATCCACCTGGATATAGAACAAAACAGGACAGGACATGACTCTTTCCCTAAGTTTTGACCATTGAATTAGCTAGTAGGGAGGAACAAGTAACATACCTTTGTATCGCTTCCTAGGGTCTCTGTTGCTCCCGCTTTGCTCCGGTGCTCTCGTGAGGTCATGACCAAGACAACACAAACCAACCAAAGTGAAGATAGAAAAATATATTCAACTGTCAACTTATGTGTATGATCAAGGAATTACACAATAAAGTAAGAATGACTTTATGGGAAAATGACATGCCGCTGTATCATATTAATCAAAATTAGAAGACACAACTTGATTGCCTTGATGTCGTAAGCTTCCTTTCAGTGGATCATGGCTCCAACACACACACACACTTTCTCGATCCTTGTATGAAGAAGATCAAATCCCTCTTGATAGACTTGCTAGAATCTCTAAGCTCCTGTTCAAGCTAGGTCCTTCACATATTTCTTTCACCAATTCTCCAATGAATCTTCCTTAACCTTTTCCATGAGAATTCCATCAATATATAGGAGAGAATGAGATGGTTACTTGGATAAGAATGATCCCACAATATTAGGGAAACCAGTACAAGGATAACTATTTGAATGCCAACCCATTCTTCTAGAAGATTCCCTTCTAGAACCATCAAGACTTCATATTTTTCCAATATTTAGAACAAGTTTTCACCCTAGCTATGTAGCACAGTGTGAGAATTTTTCACCCTAGCTAAAGGCAGCCTATGAGAATGGGTCATTCTCGCACCCTAGGATATTAGCAACCTGCGAACTCTCTTCAAAAGTAATTTTTCTGGGAAGAGATGAATGTCACTTTTCTCAGGAGAAAGTTCTTATGAGGAGCCTGAGTACACCATCATCAATACATCATCAAGATTGACCAAAATCATGGGTAACAGAATGCCCCTCAAAGTACGAGGCCAGAATCAGTGACAACCAAAAGACTTTGTAAACTGCATGTGTGTGTCAGAAACCAGGAACGCACCTAATCGAAAACCTGCGAACAACCAAGCATCTGCAGAATATCATATATATTAATTCTGAGGTAGGAATTCCCATACTCAGATCACTGACGGATGACACTATAGACATAGGTCATGGACACCAATCATACACTATGGATCCATGCTGTCAAAATATAGCATAGCCACCAGGAATACACTGTGGATCTATGCGAGAAAATTCAAATCAAGACGACATAGCCACAAGACATACAAAGTGGATCTATGTGTTGCAAATTATACATACTCCATCGCAACTTGGACAAAGAGATGATATCCAAGGTCTTCAATCTCATCGCCCAAAAGTATGAATCTAACCATGTGATTACATGTGTTGAAGTCGAACATGGCAGAAACCACTTGATTACCGGTCATTGATGAAACCATTAACAAGTGTGAGGGAAATCATCATTAATGTCAATGACTCCCAAGGTACTCTAGTACAATCCATCGCATGTGAATGAATGAGTTGAGGTCGAACATCTGACAGAATCTTTCAATCAGGAGTCAATGATGTAAACCCACTGTCAAAAGCGAGAAAACCTGCCATTGAGGCATGCAAGTTCCAAGGTACTAAATAATTTCTAAGTCTTGTTTCTGGATAATGAGCTGAATTCGATGGAACAAAACTCGTCACAGGAGGGCCTTGATGTATCTCCCATCAATGACACAAAATGAGTAACAGATTTTGAAGGTGAAACAGGGTATGATGCAAGTTGGACTGGACACAGGGAAGGCCGACACAGAGAGGATGGACAATTGCAGATGGATGACTCAATAGAGGTTTCAGATGAACTTCTCTTGAACATATGAACAACACGACCAATGATTTGACAGCATTGACTCAGAGACAACACAGGTTATGACCTTGTAGAAAATCGAATAAGAGACAAATGGATTTCCCAAACCGGCTTCAAATATAATGAATAGGGTGTGTCATGTTCAAGAGTGACACTTACTGCCAATCAATATGAAGATAAGAACATATCCCTTTCCCAAATTTTCCCCCACCATTTCTGGTGAGTACCTCTTTATTTTTACACAAGCTTGAGGAGGATAACATATGCTTGTTGATATAATCTTATCCTTTGGATAAGTCCTTCGGAGTATGTTTAACGAACCCTAGGAAGGAATGGTTCGGTCCCATTACGGGTCTGTTGATGTTTGTTTAACGAGTCCAAAGATAGAAAACTTGAAGGTTTTTCATGATTATAGAGTCTGGAAAAACACTTAAAAGAGAACTCTCTCAGTTCCTTTTTTGTAAAATAGTCTGATGAGACCAAAAAGAGACAAATTATCACCCACCGGATGCTTTTTCAAATACTTTATCGAGTGTGAAAATAGCAAGGTCGCTCGGCTATCTTTTCATGTTTAGAGAGTCTGAAAAGATCTTAAAGAGGACTCCAGGGGGGTTCATTTTTCGTATAACCTTGTTGAGCCCGAAAAAGTGATAAAAGTATGCTTGATCACGTTCTCATGTATTTTCGAGCCTGAGAACGGACAAATACCAAGCTCGAGGTTTTATACAAAAACCATAAAAAAACAATCAAAACATGCGATGAAAAAGAAAAAATATGTCTGCATCCCTGTATATGAACATCGAAGTCGTTACGCTTGAAAAAGTTGCACTCAAAAGGGCATTAGGGATTAGGTTTTAATAAATAAATAATTATAAAAATTCAATAACATGGTAAAAGTAAATATAAAAAAGTAAAAAATCTTTTTACCACATCATTTTCCCTTTAACACTATTTGAGCCCCAAAACCCCTCTTTTACCCTTGAAATTCGGCATCAGATTGTGGGAGTTATGAGCATCCATTCGACGAACTGTCAGCGACAGTGAGGTAGGCTCTTTGTCCTCTATTTTTTCATGGTTTAATTTTTCATTTTCATTAGCAAGAACTATCATTTTGAGTTTGTTTTGGGGGTTATTATGACGCTCATCCATTCTCGCAGGTGAGCTACACGGGACCTGTGAGAATGGGTCATTCTCGCAGGTGATCCCAAAGGCGC
>ML778818.1:749846-782048 GCA_009831015.1 Picea engelmannii
GAAGAAGATAATATCACTGCCGGAAATCATCCACCCACCATTTCCACTTTGCGAAACTGTGGTCTTCTGAAGTACTTTCGTATCCCGGGCATGAGGGCCCAAGTCAGGTTATTAGAGTATCTTGTGCATATGTGGGATCCCGATCAACAAGTATTCCATGTAGGGGTCCACACACTATCCTTGGATATCGAGGACATTTACTTCTTGACAGGATTGTCACGGTGTGGGTACCACGTGAACCTGACTGGTAGCAGAGGTGGTGGGCTGGCCATGAGTGAGTACTGTCGCTTACATTTGTTCTAGAGGTAGAGAGGAGCAAAGGGAAAGTTTTCATTTGGGGAGTGCACGATTTGACCCTCCGCACTATTTTTTTCACCATTTCTCGTATGGCCAGGAGTTCCGCTCCTCACATGGCTCTTTAGAGCTACTTTTAGTATGCCATAGACTGTACTGAGCCTTGGGTTTTTAACTGGACAGATACAGTGCTTTGTAGCATGAAGAGGTAGTTGACCAAATGCAGGTGAGGTAACCTGAAGAAATTCGGGTACGGGTCTTTGTTGGTGTCCTTCTTTCTTGAGAGGGTTTCGTTATTGAGGCTGCAGGTTGAGTGGAATTTACTGACCCCGACAAATCCAAGAATGTTGAGATGGTGTCATCTCATGGCCCGACACGTAGCGGGATCAATTATCAAATATGATGATACCTTCTTCGACTGGTTGCGACCACAAATGTTGATGGTCGACGACTTATGCCGGGTTGGATTTTCGAGGAGATCCGGACTTAGTCCTGCCCGAGGATGCTCAGTGGGGGGAACTTGGTAAGAAGTACACAATTTTTCCTTTTTAAATGTTTTTATGAATTTTATTATATGAAAATGTTTTTTATATGTTCATCCAAAGACTAAATACAAAATTCGTTGTTGATGACACAGATGTAGGACCTTACCGACCTCCTGGCACTTCTCCCATTCAGTAGCGAGGAGAGGTAGCACCAATGCCACGATGGGACGTCGAGGATTATGAAGCGGTGGGACAAAACCTAGAGGGTTTGACAACAGATATTCCAGACATGCCTCTTGGAGAGGTTCCACGACGTTATCAACATCATACAGTAGGAGTGTCAGATTCCATTGGTCGACTGCTCCGTAGGGTTGCCCGGGGAGTTGTTTGTTACCGTGAAATTCATTCATGACATCACTTTGTAGAAGCTATGAGCTTCAGATTTTGACATTTTGGTCCTCGGACAAAACTTTTTGTAAAAGACTCTTTTAATCGTTATAAATACATACGACTTCTACCAGTTTATCTGTGTTGTGTGAAAATTGATGTGATTGATTTATAAATGATCCAAATGTCTGTCTAATACATAGTTAGCCAATGCATTAGTTAATGTATTTAGACATCTAGGAATGTGTTGATATTCAATATAATCAAAATAACGTTCCAAAAGGAGAATTCACAAGTACACTCGTAACAAAGTAGGACTTCGAATAGTATAGACTTTACTTAACTATAGTACTACAAGCTGCGAATCGAGTCACACAACCAAATGACGGATTCCGAGTGAGATAGCATCAATCAACAATTCGATAATGACACTATACTCTGCAATATTGTTGGTCGCATGGCCGAGACACACACCTCATAAGGAGACAAGTTCATTTGTAGGGGCGTAAATTTCCCATGCAGTGGAAGCAAGGTTCTAAGTACTACGGCCAGTGCCATCAGCGAAGCCAATATAGGTTAGCGAAGACTCCGACATATGGAAATGAAACACAACGTCACATAAGGGCTGAGACTAGATAACGACAAAAGAAAGCTATAATAACACACAAGAAGTATGAAACAATAAAAATACAAGTACTCGAGAACATATGATTTTATGCATAGTACTTCTTCAAGTACAACCCATTCCTGGGTTCACTCAAAGGGATACCATCGTAATCTACTAACTTATAAGCTCCTTTTTCCAAAACTCGTTGAACGATATAAGGACCTCGCCACATGGCTTTGAATTTTTTGGCTCCTAGCATATCTCGATCTTGTTCATAGAGGAGAACAAGATATACTTTAGAGAAAACGTGAGGCTTGACATGTTTGTTGTATTGGGCCTTGACACGTTTTTTCTGAGATTCTATGACTAGGGTAGCATCGCGTCGAGTTTCGTCTAATCGCATAAGATACAATAGACGTTCTTCCTTAGTAGAAGTGTTTGGTAGGAGTTCAATAGCTAGTTTTAAAAGGGTATCTCGCATTGAATAGGGAGAATGGCTTCCAAACCATAGACTAACCGGAAAGGTGTAAACCTAGTAGCGGAGTTGACGGATGTTCGGTAATCCCACAATAACGAAAACAACATTGTGTGCCAACTTGTTTTGTGAATCCCTATCATTTGTCGGAGCATAGTTATGAGAACTTTGTTAATTGCTTCGACTTGTCCGTTGGCTTGTGGGTAATGGGGCATTGAATTTTCATGCTGAAGACCCAACTTTTCAGTAAATTCGAACCTCATGAAGTTTCTAAAGTGGCTACCGTGATCAGTGCCCGAGGAACACCAAAATGAGCTATGACATGATTAAAAATGAATAATGTTGTGGTCTTTCCAGTGTTGTCAAATGTCAGCATCGCCTTGGCCCATTTCGTAAAGTAATCAATGGCTACAATAATGTATCCATGCCCCCCGGTCGAGTGAGGGTGACATGTCATGAAATCGATGCCTCATTTCGCAAAGGGACCAACGAAGACCACAGGGTGAAGAGGAGTAGGATGTGACGGTATCTTCTGATTATAAGTCTGGAAAGCATGGCATTTTTGAACGGTGATTATGCAGTTGTTAAATAAAGAAGGCCAAAAATACCCTGCTTGTAAGATCTTCTGGGCAATAGCATATCCAAACATATGACCACCACAGGCTCCAAAATGACAGTCATTCAGAGCTTTCTTGGCTTCGTCGAACATTAGGTAGAGTCGGAAAATAGAGTCAATTCCCAGATGATAACGAGTATCCCCGAGGATAATATATTGACGGGCTTGATATCATATTCGACGTCAGTCAGTACTAGACAAAGTTGGCCAGAAAGTCTGGGTTTGGAGATATATGATGATATCACCATACCAAAGATCATCAGTGCTAATGAGGAAAAGGGATTCATCAGGTAATGAATCAACTGCTACATTTTCTGTTTCAGAATAGGGAAAGTCACATATCAACTCAGCAAACACTAACGACTTCTTGAACTTGGCGCATTCGAATTCTAAGTCAAACTCCTGGAGTATCACGATCCATTTGGAGTATTCCCCCCCTAACAATTGACGTGTGAGAATGTGTTGCATAGGGTTGCAGTTAGAAATCACTGTAGTTTTGCACGAAAGGATATAGTGCCGGAAGCGTTGGATGGCTTGGATGGCAGCCAAGGCCAATTTTTCGACATGTAAATACTTGATTTCGGTAGGCGTTAGACTTCGACTCAAGTAGTAGATAACATGTTCGTCGTTAGCATCATCATCTTGGACAAGAACCATACCAATGCTGTAATCCGAGGCAACAAGGTAGAGGAAATAATCGTGACCGTAATCGGGGGGAAAGAGAAGCAAAGCACGCATTAGGGACAATTTCAAAGATTCAAAAGCATTGTGGGCGATGGTATCCTATACGAACTCAGACCCCTTTTTTAGTAGCCGCGTAAATCCATGAGTTATCTCGGTGTAATTTGGGATAAATCGACGAAGAAATTTTTCTTTCCCTTGTAAACTTTGTAACTCATGAAGGGTCGAAGGAGGAGGGAGATTAAGGGTTTCCTCAACCTTTAAAGGATCCACCCTGATCCCTTGACAAAAAAAAATAAAACCTAGAAGTTGGCCAGATTCCACGCAGAAAACACACTTATGAGGATTCAAACGTATACGGTAGAACCGACAACGAATGAAAATGGCTTGGAGGTGGGGTGGATGATTGACTCGACGCATTGAGTGAGTAGGTAAATTGTCCAGATATGGTTGAACGATGTGCTTGATATCATGGAAAGCATAAGACATAGCACGTTGAAAAGTTGCGCCAGCGTTCTTGAGACCGAAAGGGAGTTTTTGATAGGCAAAAGTTCCCCAAGGACAAATAAAAGCAGTATTATGTTGATCCTTGGGAACAATTTTGATTTGATTATACTCGGAGAAACTGTCCATGAGAGATAAGATTTCACTTCCACGCAATCATCGACAATCTGATCGACGAAAGGGGTAGGAAAGTTGTCTTTGGGACAAGCTTTGTTGATATCCCTATAATCAACGCATACACAAATTGTGCCTTGTTTCTTGTCGATTGGGACAAGATTGGAAACCCAGTCAGTGAGAGCCACCGGGTAAATAAAGTCTTCTTTGAGAACTTTCTCGACTTCGAGCTTGATAGCAGCCACTTTACGTGGGTGAACTAGATGAAGGCATTGCCGGACAGGTTTAGCGTCGGGGTATGTCTTGATCTCATGTATCACAATGGCGGGGTCGATACCTGGCATTTCTTCGTAGCTCCAGGAGAAAATGTCACGAAACTCTTTGAAAAGGGATGTGTATGTGACGATTTCATCAAAGGAACACGAAGCTCCAATATGGACATTTTCGACAATCCCAGGTTTGATGGATATGTCGAGGGGAATAGTGGGAGAGATATTGCTTAAGTTCCCTTTGAAAACACATCGTGTGTGGACTCAGGAATGGTTGAGATGATGACAATGGTCGATGGGGTCGAGATCTGTTGGTATTTCTCAATGGTACATTGCTTTAGGAAGAGGATCAAACAATGATGTCCATCGTCCGAAGGGGTGTCCTCCATAACAGACATGATCATCTCGTCTATGGGAAAAATGACACAGAAAGAATCTGGAGATAACTCACCAAGAGAGGGGGTAGAAGGGGTTGTCGATTGAATGTCCTGATAGGCGGATTCAACCAGACTTAATGGCATTTTGTTGACATAACGAAGATGATCTCCAGGGTCAGGTACTATCCATGGGTTGTGAGACGCAGGAATGTCGTGAATTGAGGTGGAGATCATGTTGATGGAAGCAACAGACTAGTGTGGAACATCGGGTGGTGGAATGGGGAAAGTACCCATTAACGAAGAATCTTTGAGAAGGCCTACACTGAAGTTCTCATAACCTAGTGGGGTTTTAGCAATGAACGTTACATTGCCAGTACAAGTTTCGGAGTTAAAGAAGGCTAATTGATCGACAATGACTACCTCCCCTTGATGTGGGAAACATACCACATGGAAAAGTGTCGACACAACTGCGCGCATGGAATCGATCCAGCTGTGGCCCAACAGAAGATTGTAATCAAGGGGAGCGTCAAAGACTTCCACTTCGACTTGGACCATTTTTCCTTCTAACGTGATGGGAAACAAAGGAAGGACACCATAGGGCTTAAAATCGGAGCCGTTGAAGGCTTTAAGAGTGTTCTGGGATTCGTTCAAAGAGGGAGAGCCAATGGATTTCCAGCAAGTAAGAGACATAACACACGTCGAGGCACCCTCGTCGATAACGGTTCGACAAATGTTTTTGTCAGAGACAATCACTTGGATCTAGAACGCGAGTTGAGGGGGTAACCTTGGAATGTGAACTTCCAAGTCAAAAATTATTAAATTCGTATCCGTTGGGTCAATTCCACCAATAGATTTCAACAGTGCCTTCCGTTGTGTGGGACAACTTTGAAGGACTTCAAGGGCTGACATCGCAGAAGGTGCTTGGGCCAGATCTTCAACAATGTTGTAGTTCTGGGCAGCATGAGCATGAGGATTAAAAGTCGATCTCCGAACGACACCCTTTGGGGGGGGTCGAAGAACTGTGTCGAGGCTCGGTCGTTCGAGATGAAGAGGACCATTAGTAGGTGGAGTCGCGGGAGAGGGTTGTACCAAGGAAGGAGGTAGGTCATCAACCTTCTCCTTATAGGGAGAATAATCTTTGGCTTGAGTGGTGAGGGCAATGTCGTTCTGCTTTGAATCGCCAGTACACATCAATACATAGGATGTAGTAGAAGGTGAGTGTTGGTCATGAATGACCAACTGAGCCTGTTGTTGAGACAGGAAGGGTTGGGACAAAACGTCTAGAGCAGGTGGTTTTGGAGCTCCTTGAAGGAACTTAGTGACCTCGACGCATCGTGGACAATCCTTCGTGTAGTGATCATCACCACAGATAAGACAAGGGTATCGAGGTTTGCGTTTATCCCGATCATCAACAGGTGTAGTTTTAGATCGCTCTACTTGGGAAGTATTTTTGTCCTTCTTATTATTACCCCTTCCCTTTTTGGATTTTTTTTTATCGGCTGGGGTAGATTGAACTACATTTACCTCAAAAGTCTTGCCAGTGGGAGGGGTAGGAGACAAAGCATTTTGAACATTAGAAGAAGCAAGTTTTGGGTTGGTGCTTGAAGCAGAATGTGGTTGGGCCTGGAAAGTGCTAATCACACCATCAGCTGCATGAGAAGAAGCTAGAGTAGTTGAAGTGGTGGAAGTGGAAGGACGAGGTAAGTCAGGTAGTAAGTTGTAAAGGGTACCCGTTTGTGAGTAAACGAGGTCAAGTTATTGAGAACGACTTATGGCCTTCTCTTCCGTAACTACTCCACCCATGGGGATGTCACAATCGATGGAAATTGAGGGAGTGTCGGAATAAAACTGGGAAGAGAGTGCCCAGAAGAAGAGGGACCACCAAGAGAGTCAGATGGGGTTTGCGTAGGAGTGGGAATGGAAGCATTCAACGCACGGTATCCTGGTGGTAGTGTTGGGGTGACATTGGGCGTTCGCGGTGTGCTGATGGGGGCGAGACTAACCGCGGTAATCCCGGTGTGAACACTCATAGTATCTGTATGATGGGCCATTTCTATAGGGATGGTCAAGATGTGGTCAGATCGTGGGGCATCCATACTAGGAAAATAATAGGCAGTAGTAAATGGTATTGTCTCTGGGCTAGAGATTTCAAAAATCACAGGTGAGATGATTTCGGAAATCACAGGTGAGACTGGACCAAAAAGTTCCCATCGAAAAACGCCCATAGACCAAAAAGGACCTTGGCCTTCTATTCCTGGAAAGGGTCCAACCGGTGATCCAGAAGACACAACAACTAAGTCTCCAGAAGAATTTAGTCACATAAACAGTCGCTCAGAATCATGGTGAATTCGAAATTCCTCTCGAGTATTAGTAATTCGGAAATGTTCTAGAGAATCAATTCATTCCACTTGTGGTGTGGTGACGGCTTGGACTTCACTCTGCTGAGGAGAGCCCTCAGGTGAACTTGTAGGCAAGGGTTGAGAACCTTCCAGATGCTATGGAGATAAACCATGCATTCTATGTGAACGATGTGGAGGAGCTATTGTAAACGAGTGAGAATCTTACGAAGAAAAAAATGTATGGTCAACTTTGGTAAACAAACAACACGCACTAGTAAACAAAATATAGGAATCAACACCAAGAAAACAAGACCTTATAATTCTAAAGTCACTAGTTGGTGATGAAATCTAACGTCGCAACAACGAGACGAGAAGGGGTTGGGCTAGGGTGGAAAAGTTACACTGACGACCTACTTAATGGACTTACACCCTGGTGCAAGCTCCCACACATAATCGTGGGTATACCCTCCAAGGACCCCAAGTGAGTTTGACCAACGTTGATTCCAGGTACCGTGAAGACTTTCCCCTTGACAGTGACCTTGTGTAAGACCCTAGAAAGATAGGTCGTTAAGGTTACCACCGACAACAATAAAGCCTAGGGGGACAATCGAAAGTCTGATCTACACGCAAGGGCAAGATATCTAGCCCGAAATCAACTCAAAAGGCTTCCACTCATCATTGTGGGTATACCTCCAAGTGATACCCGTAATACATGTAATCTCTACACCGATATCAACAAAGCAAGGTGAGTAACTTTGTCAATATCAATGCGACCTCGTGTTTGACCCTTGTGTGAGAAGGGCTTCCCAGGACAAGATGTTGTAAATGGAATTTGACACTCCTTAACACAAGATTCGATTGTGTTTTTTGTGATTTGGAGAGTGTATCTCTCTTCCTATTCCAAAGCACTAGCCTAGCTAAATGTTGGTGTAATAGATCCCTAGAAAAGAGTTACTAGTTAAATTTTACAATTGCGTTGTATTATTAAGAGTTGTTGTTACTCAAAGGAAGCGGAGATGAAACTGATGTTGTGTGAGACTCTGACCCAACGATGCATGGATAAGAATGAAATATATCAATTTTCGTTCAATGAATCCTATGAACGGGAGGGAAAGATAAGTTTTCCGGATCAACCTTGAACTACAATACACAATTTCCTTTAAAATGCAATTGCAACAAATCATGCATCAATAACAATTCTCTATTGTTTCTTTTTCAATAATTTCAACAATTGATTTTCAATACTTTCGAAGATAAAAATGCTTTTGAAAGAAAAAACATTGTTCACTTTTCAAAAAGGACCTACACCATGATGGTGAGAATGAAGAAAACCAACAACTAATTGAACAAGCAATAGATAAAAACCCAAACCAATCTTTCAATGGAAACAAAAATAACAAGCACACCAAACTAGCCTTTTCAATTGCATGAGAAAAGTAATCTTCCGAATAAGGAGAAAATGATAAAGACAAAGAAGCTCAAATTTCAACCGATCGTCGGTCATTAACCAAACAAGCATACTAAGATTCCAAAATCAGAGAGTATATCTTTGCAGAGAAAAGTCAAGAATCGAAAGTTAAGAAAAAAGTGACAGGAAAAGCCTTTGATTTCCTAAGACTATTCATGCAAAAAAATGAAGACAAGAAAACATCAACCAATGGTCCAAGAAGCTCTTTTTAGGCACCTATACTGATCTGGGTAGTTGATCATGCAAAAATCTCAAATCCAAATTTTGAAAAGAGGGTTCACAAGCTAACAATATTACACAGTGCGAGACTGGGTCATTCTCGCAGGCCAACTTTGAGAAGAGTGTGATAACCTCGCACTGGACCTAAAGCAGGGTGCGAACTCAATAGATTCTCGCAGGCCACTGTGCAGTGTAGTGCGAGAATGTCTAAAACTAATCAAATTTTGGCAAAAGACAAAAAAATTTGAAGAGGCCTCTGGACCCAGAGGGTCTATCAGGGTATCCTGAAGACTCGGAGATTGATATGAATGGAGAAAGTAAAGCAAGGGAAAATGGCCAAAGAAAAATACCAAAAACCACAAAGAAAATGGGTTATGTCCCCAGTGGAGTTGTCAATTTTGTTATCGGACTAATCGGTAGGTGCAGACACTAACAGATCTCCCTAGATCCACCTCGATCTAGAACAAAACAGGACAGGACATGACTCTTTCCCTAAGTTTTGACCATTGAATTATCTAGTAGGGTGGAACAAGTAACATACCTTTGTATCACTTCCTAGGGTCTTTGTTGCTCCCGCTTTTCTCCGGTGCCCTCGTGAGGTCAAGACCAAGACAACACAAACCAACCAAAGTAAAGATAGCAAAATATATTCAACTATCAACTTATGTGTATGATCAAGGAATTACACAATAAAGTAAGAATGAATTTATGGGAAAAGGACATGTCGTTGTATCATATTAATCGAAAGTAGAAGATACAACCTGATCACCTTGATGTCACAAGCTTCCTTTCGGTGGCTCTTGGCTCCAACACACACACACTTGCTCAATCCTTGTATGAAGAAGATTAAATCCCTCTTGATAGACTTGCTCGAATCTCTAAGCTCATGTTCAAGCTAGGTCCTTCACACATTTCTTTCACCAATTCTCCAATGAATCTTGCTTAACCTTTTCCATGAGAATTCCATCAATATATAGGAGAGAATGAGATGGTTACTTGGATAAGAATGATCCCACAATATCAGGGAAACCAGTACAAGGATAACCATTCGAATGCCAACCCATTCTTCTAGAAGATTCCCTTCTAGAACCATAGAGACTTCATCTTTTTCCAAGCTTTAGAACAAGTTCGCACCCTAGCTATGTAGCATAGTGTGAGAAGCTCTCACCCTAGCTGAAGGCAGCCTCCGAGAATGGGTCATTCTCGCACCCTAGGATATTAGCAACCTGCGAACTCTCTTCAAAAGTAAGTTTTCTGGGAAGAGATGAATGCCACTTTTCTCAAGAGAAAGTTCTTATGAGGAGCCTGAGTACACCATCATCAATACATCATCAAGATTGACCAAAATCATGGGTAACACTTAATACACCAATTAAAAAAAACTAAGAGAAAGTATATCACAACAAACCTGTAAAATTACCAACTAGAGAGTTGTGAACCCGCCGAGCATGTTCAAAGGGAGGAATATCTCCAGAAGAAGCTCTTATATCTATAATAAAACCCACATTGACATGTACAGTAATATACATATGAAAATATAGATTATATCAATTGTGATTCCAACAAAAGTACCTGGAATGGTAGGAAAACTAGAATGATATAATATTTGTCTATGTCCTTGGAATGAATCCATAGTAGTGGATTGTTGCACCTCTGCAAACAATTCACACACTACTTTGTTAAAAAATGGTGATGTCTATATACACTAATCTAAACATATTCATATAATTTCTCTATTAAACTCACTTGGGACCATAGACACTGCATTATTAGAGTAAGGATGCCCTCGCCTGTTGAGCTACTGAAACTGAAATGGTTCATATTCACATGTAGGGACATTCAAATCAATTTCTAATCCATCACTTTGATTTTTTCTTTTTTTCTTCTTTTTAGGGCTAAGAAAACCCCTCTTCCTCTTTAGAGATGATTCAAAAGCACCCAACCCAAGGTGAAGTCATAATACATAATATGAAGGTCGTTGGCTTATCCAACATTTTTTTAACCATACCAACCAATTGTTTGGTCTTGTTCAAAGAAGAGGGAGGATTGTTTAAAAGTAACTTTAAGTATCCAAACAGCTCCTCTCTAGCCAGTTGAAGTCCATGAACATCTACATCAACAATATCACTGGCCATAATAGATTTGTTGGCATATACATCAACATTTTGTTCATGTATGCTTATCTCATGAGGGTCATTGAATGAATTGGGTATTGCATCATGATCCAATAATGAATTTGAATCACCTAAGGGGTAATACAACCAATTAACTTTCATGGCATGCTTTCAAATGTTGTCACGAATAGACCATGGACAATCACAAGCTATAAAATTTGTGCGATACAAGGTGATAGGATATTTATTATCACACTTTGTTTGACTCTTCACCCAATAGGCGTGATATATTATTTCATGAAGACAACAATCATTATATGGAATTCTTCTTGCCTTTTCCATTGACGATTCATATTATTTTTTTCCTGTAGTTATTCAAATATCCTTTTTATTTCAAAATTTCCTTGAATAGGTAATAGGGTTCAACATTTATCAAGAGGATATACAATAACCAATCCATCATACAAGCACACATTTTTCTTCGATCTGATAGAAATTTGGTCTTCATGTAACAATGATATGACTCGATAGCATTATTTGTCTCTTGATTTGCATGAGGAAAATATCTGCATCATTTTACCCACATCCCTACATATAAAAAATGCTTTACTGAAGATATCATCTTTACGAAACACAAAAATAAAAATACAAACAAAATTTCTTGCACTTACGGATCTTATCACCAACAACCCAATTCTTGTAGAAATAGTCCAAGAACTTTTTCTCATTTACGAATTTGATGAAAAATTCATCGATTGCATCTGTCACTTCGTCACTGAAACAATTTTTCATAATGATTCCTAACTCATTGAACATCTCGCTTGCTATTTCAGGATTACTAGCCAACTGGTTGACATTTTTTAGCCATGTTCGTCATACATGCTAGATACATAAGATCCCTTCACACCTTCTGATCCTCCTGTCAAATTCAATTCATCTTTAATGTGATATTTATAGAAAAAATACAAGTTAAAATGTATAATAACAATATTGAATTTACCTTAATGTAACAATTTCAGCTAATGCATCATCAACCATGAAAGCATTAACTTTCCAATCAGGATGAAATTGGTAACACCTATGCATGAGGTGCTCCAACCATTGTGCAATATCATGTGACATATTTCGTGATGCCACCACCCATGCAACTGGCACCCCACTTTGTTGTTCATCAAAAGAAATTAATGTGTACAATTGATACTGTTATATTCAAAAGAACATATGTAGTCAAGTTTAAGTCATCAATAATCTTTAAATACTACAAATCAAATGATCATACTAAATCAATCATTGGAAATATAATTAACCCATATTTATTTGTATTAAAAGTTGAATCCATGGCTAATAAGCTATTGTGAGATAGCTTAACCATGGTTTCCACCATCAATGGAATTTGAATTCAAGCTATGAAAGGGACATCTCCATCATCCATGGAATTTGAATTCTAGCTATGAAAGGGACATCTCCACCATTGGGCTTTTGGTAAAATAAAAACTCATCTTGGTGTTTTTGATACCAAAGGTTCACGCTCATTTCATCCTTCTTGTGCAATTGGTAGTTTCCCTTTATCAAACGATTGTATATGTTGACAACATATTTCTTGCTCAAGAAAAAATATCTTTCTCGAGCAATGGCATCCATATCAACATGCTTTTTTATATGCATTTTACAAACTGAATCAACTCGCACTTCCAAAAAATAACAACTTTCTACATAAGATACCATGTCTCCTGAAATCCTTGGCTTATGCATGGAACTAGCCTCACCCAAAGTATCATGTTGGCCATGATAAGGCCATCCATCCCCATCTTCATGGTCATACACATTATATGTCAAAATTTCTATGTCGGGGTTTTGAACCATAACCTTTACAATGAAACAACACTGACAACCCCTCTTCTTTACAGAGGATGTCTTTCGTTTCTGTGTATGTTTTCCTCTCTTATCCTCTGGGCCATATGAGCAAGCATAACTGCATAACAATGTTTGAAACATCAATACATATAAAAAATGAGAAAACACTTGTATTACCAACATGTAAACAATTCATTTCTAATGTACTTACAAGTCATATCATAAGGAAACACTAGCCCTTGATTTTGGGGGTTTGTTTTGTCAGTGGATGATAGTACATGGATATTCTTGATTCATTTCCTCCCCTCTAATAAACTAAGGAACTATTTTTGAATGGATTTTCGTAACCCGATCAATGCTCATGTTTGTTCGATATATTTCATACCAAATTAAATCTTTACCAGAAAATGTGATCTTGTCTTTAGGGTCTTGCACCTCAATGCCCATGATAGTCCTCCATTTGTTCCCTTGATTACTCATTTTGTATTAATTCCTGCAAGTTAATCAAAACAATAATTTAACCTTAACACAGATACCACAACCAATGCACAACTCTTCTGATGCAGAGATTTCTTTCACAAAGAATAATTCAGAATCCTTGAGAATAATTGACAATAGGAGAATATTTCAATACATATGAACTGCTCTAGTAAAAAACCAAAGTATAAAATTATTTTAGTTTTGGACAAAACATTTTAATTGGGTTGAGTTTAGTCACTTAAAGTAAATCAAGTAAAGCATAGTTGTGCATTCCTATGATTTCAGCAAGGTTAATATTTAGTATTTTCAGAAAGTGAAGTATATGCCAATAAAAATGATAAAATGAATTCAGTTTTGCACAAAACATAAAATAGGTTGAATCTACCCACTGGATGAAGGAAAATATTATTGTGCATTCCCATGATTTCATAAGGGCTACTATTTTCTTTGTAAATTCTATTTAGATCTTACTACTTGTAAGAGTTATCAGTGACATCAAACAAAATTGTTTATCAACGACACAAAACAATTAGTTTGGTTGTTTTGTTCCACTATAATGACCTATCAAAGTGTCATTGGACTTTTAGAGAAACAAATCATGTGCATAAATGGACAACGAATAGGCGTGACAAGCAATTGCTTTCAATAATTGATAAAAAAGAATTGCTTAGTTAAATTATTCTAAGATAGAATTATTTTACAGCTTATTGATAACGCAAAAGACTTTTTGAATTTGTCCTGCCTTCGAAATGGATGAGATGAATTTCTCAATTTGTCCTGAATCATAACGAATGTGTAAGAAGAAGATTTTTTTTATTGCGAAAGAGGTCAATGAGAATGAGAATTATCTAGGTCCTGAATCATCATATGTAATCTATTTAATAAACAGATTGAGGTTGGCTTGTATTTTGGTTTCTAAGTCATCCATGAAAAAATTAAAGTTTGTTTGCAAAATTCTTTTTTAGTACATCGACAAGTCTCTAGAGAGAGCACAAAATTCTGGTTACAGAGATGTAACATGCTTTAAATCCATCAAGGGTAAGCTTTGATCATCCTATAGTACAGTTTCTCTAGTGAAAATTTTCACACGACGATAGTCATCATAACTGTATATTCACTTTCTACATTCTTTCCCTTGCTTTAGCCAGGCTATTACTAGGAGGTCGAGTTGTTGATCAAAGGAATTTTGGAAATCTTGACTTTATGGATTGGAAATTACGATGTCACTAAATTTTACTACTATGAAGTTATGTGTTAAGAGATTCGAAGGGAACCCTGTGGTTCCAATAAATGAACATAGTTAGGGAGAATCAAATGTCACATGGATATATAATTATATTAGCAAAATGCAGAAAAGGGTAATGCATTTTAAAATATTGTCTGCTCTGATGAGCTATGGCATTCCAAACACTTAGTCTCTCATCGTTCGAAGAACTTGCTATGTCAACTGTGTGCATATAAGTCAATGGAATGTATAGCAAAATGCAATTTCACAGTGCAAGTCAGTCTATTATGACTGATAGTTTACTTTGTTGGATAGGAACTAGGTATGGATTGAACTAAATGATGGTCTAAAGTTCTCTAAACTACCCCTTTATAAATGTGGATTTCCCTCTTTAATGGTCAAATTTTTGACAATGTGAAGCCATGATGTTGTCCTCAACTCCTCCCTAACACATGAATATTGTTGGTTTTTCATATAGAAAGTAATGATGTTTGTCTACTATGTAGAGATTTTGATTTATTTTTCCTATTTTTTTTCATTCAATTCATGATTGGTATATGAATTTTTGAATCAAATGACAAAATTCATTGCTACCCATGGGTTTAGCGAATATGACAGACATAAATCACCACAACATAACTATATTGATCATCTAAAACCACCCTAATTTCATTCACATCTTTTGTGGGTGTTCAATGATCACTAGTTCAATCCCCATGGGATCCACACACACCATGAACTTGAGCCATATCATGTCCATTGAATTGGGACCTCAATCACCTATGAACCTCAGTGTACCATGGTTACATTTTTTCAAAGCCACATGAACATCCATAAGCAAACAATTTGCATGCAAGTACACCCAGATTCTCCCTTTAACACACATAGCATGCAAGTACACCCAAATTGTATCTTTAACACACATACTGATGCAGGGCCTCTAGTACATCATGTGAAGATGGATTTGCAGGTATATTTGACAAAGATAATCAGAAAATCCTTAATTAAGTTGGTTGCTCACAAAACTAAACTGAAGTTAAATTGAAATAGTGGGCAAGATTTGGCAGGTCTATCATAAACATGAATGAAAGTGGCCAAATTTGTAGTCCACCTAGGCCACCTAATTTCAAATATTTGGTTTTGATCACATGTAGGCTAATCACAGAAGCATAGAACCAAAATTTCCAGATGTTCAGTACATCCTTCTTGAATTACGGGTCTAATTTATATCATTCAGTAGAAGTAATGTCATGATACTTCTTTGTTGTCTATGTAAGATTTGATCATGGCATAAGTATCAGGATTCAGAACCATTGATATATATATTTACATTTTTGGTCTCATTCTATTCCAGACTTATTGTGTCAACGTTCATGTGTTTATGTATTCGATTATGATGTTTGGCTTATGCATTTCCTTTTCTCATCTGCAAAAATGAGGATTTTGTTTTTTTGGGTCATGGCAACTTCCAAGCTACTTGCCATGAATATATTTTCGATGAAGGTGGTGTGTATATTAGTGGAATTATTGGCAGCAAGCCATGTCAAAAGATCTGATTTTGATGCACTGTCAGTATTCAATAAAGGGCTTGGAAGCCCTAATGGACTTGCAGACTAGAAGAATCATTCATCTCCGTGCGAGTGGACTGGTGTGAGCTACAAGGGGGACTTTGTAATATCACTATCTATTGTACATATGGAACTGCAAGGCCCCATTTCTCCAGAGCTCGGAAATATTAAGGATTTGGAGATTTTGAATCTGACCAACAATCTTCTGGTTGGTAGCATTCCAAAAGGAATTTGGGATCTCACGAAGCTAAAACATCTCAACTTGAGTGTGAACTCTCTTAGTGGAGAGATTCACTCCAACATCCAAAGTCTCACAGACCTTCAAGAACTTGTTTTGGGTGCCAATACTTTGTCAAGGAAGTTATCGTAGAGTGTGATAGAATTCAGGAAGTTCGTGGGGGAGGAGCTACTGAATGAAGAAAAAAAAAGGAATTTGAAAAGGTTACTTGAACAAGTGAGAAGTAGGAGCACTTGATTGAATCTTTACTTGAATGGGGAGAGAGCGGGAGAAGGAGTAGGAAATGTGAGAAATAGTGAGAACAAAAACAAAATTGGGGAAGAGGAGTGACATGGGAGGAGAAGGTGGCGGCTTGTAGGGGATGCCACCCTGAATTGAATGCGCTAGTGAACGTCCACCTGTAGCTAGCTGGAGCAACGAGAACAAAAGGGCCCGAGAAGGATGAAGAACAGAGGGAGTTGGAAGGGAGGGCGTTGTATGGGGCTTGGCATGGGTTGATGGTCGATCGACGTTCTACGTGATGGGGTCCCAATTCCAGAGACATCCCATCAGGCACCATTTCGTAGAATCCTTAGCCTATGCCCTTTTTATATGCTTGTTGTACCTGTATTATTATTATTGAACATATAATTATTGAGCATATGAATTGTATGGTATGCATCATTGGTTGTACCCAACACTCTAGTTTTTATTTTATGGTTAAAGTTTGATTTCATTGGGTGCTTAGAAGCACAAATGAAAGTATCTACCTCTTATGTAAATAAGGGATGTGGTATCAAGTTTTGGAATGAACCACTAGAATAGGTACAAGGGTGGCAAATGTACTTGTATGGTAACTTGATATGGAATCTAAGAAGTTGAATCTTTGATTATGGGAGGAATCTGAGATGGTTTAATGTCAAAATGTTGAGACTAATATTGATGAACCATGTAAGTGAAGAGAATTACTATGATGGTGTAGTCATCATGAGACACATGAAAAAAAAATGAGCCGAATTTGTTTGCATGTAAAAGGGAATATGGTTGTAAGCCCCGATAAGGCATGAGTACCCCTAGCCCCTAGTAACTCATAGGTAAAGTTAGGAAGCAAGCCTAGGTGACAGGGGACATGCAAAATCCCCTAGTCAAGTTTAAAAGGGGGACCTCTAGGGTTAACCTTGACTCGAGAATGAGTCAAAGTGGTTTAGGTCTCAGTTTCAGTCACATGATATTGATGGATTGTGGTTTTGTATGCCAAATAATGCATGTGAAGAAGCCTTTATAAAGCTTGTGAGGATCCATTGTAATGTGGCATGGAGGTGACTTATGGCTAACTCACTTGGCAAGGAAGGTTTAGGCCAAGGTTAATAATAAATCTGTTATTATGCTATACTAAATCCTATGAGGTAGGTTCTCGCAATCTCCTCCTTCATATGTGTTAGTTGATCATTATTTGGTGCCTTGCACAAATTAAAACATTGACAATGCATAGAAAAGAAAGGGTTTTGATCTTAGAAAGTAGTCTGTTGGAGACGAAGAAACCTGTGAAAATGTGTAGTCACCAAATTCTTAGCCAAACAATGAAGAAATGGTTCTTGAATGCAAGTTGAATAATAGATGTTTGAGTTATATCACCCTTCGACGGCTTAATCTGAAGATTCCAGAGACGAAGTTCTCTAATTCCTCTGTGCGTCACATCTCGTTGCAGTTCTAACTTCCTAAGATCAACGTCTACCTCCAGCCTATAAGCTTTCAAAAGAGAAAGCGTTATACACAATTGTCCTATAAAGTCCAAGGTTGCTTCTACAAACCCCTAGTTTAAGATCTGTATCTCTCGCAAATGAGAGGATGTGAGAATTTCAATCCCTTTTGAGGGTAAACGAAAATATTGGCCTTTTTTTTCTTTCATTTAGAACACTAGAAAACCCTTGAGTTAAGTAGCAGTCAAGTTGATGAAGACTTTTAGATGCATATCTCACTTTATTGCGATAAATATCTGGATAAGGATATATTGTTACAAAACTTTTTTACATATTTGGATCTACATTATTTGCTTGATCATGCCATGTAATATTATGTACATCCTCTATATGCACTCAAAAAGAGAAAAATGTCTCATGTTGAAGGGAAAGGGAGAAAAATGTCAAAAACATTGAAGGAAAGTATAATGTATAACATATGATAAAGATGAAGATGAGGAAGAATGTCCTTTCTTAATTGATGATATAGATGCATTTTCATGGTCAAACACCCATCATTAGTTAATTCCCATAGTCCTTTATACGTGCCAATCGACCTAGTGGATTACCACAAAAGGAGATTGTGACAAAGTGCACTCCCCTTTATCCCCTATAAAGGTAAAAAAATGTTGTTTTGTTGTTTAAAAAACATAAATTTACTTTGTTCACTCCACTATAAAGGTAAAAGAAAAATGTTATTTTGTTGTTTAAAAAACATAAATTTGCATAAAGCAAGAAAACCTCAAATACTTTGACCATAAATTTGGGTGTTAGAATTAAGTTATAGAGAGGTTGCTCCTAATAAAATGGATTCCAAATGAAAAAAATGGCAATTAGTAAATATAGTTTTAGGTTATATTTAAGAAATAAAACATAAGTGTCCACATGTAATCATGAAAATGGGTCAATTTTAAAAGGGTTTTATGGAGTGGCACCTTAATTAAAGTTTTTTTTATAGGTGGAATCCTATAAATAGAAGACAATTTTATTTCCTATACTTAATTATGGTTTCTTGTTTGGTTTTGCTTTAAATGTTTATGATTGCATATTATTAATTTATTGATTTTGTACTTGTTAGAAGTAGCATATTTCAAACCGCCTTCCTTTAATATTCTACATATTGAAGTAGATCTATACCTCATTCAATATCATTCAAACCCTCTTGATTATTGATCTTAATTCTATATATGTATTAGTCTTAGCAATCAACCAACCCTTAAATTTTAAAGAACATCTTAAACATATTTTTCTATAAATTTTCCTTTTGTATCATAATAAAACTAGCGGGAAATGAAAGAAAATTTGTTATGATGACAATGAGCAATCTTCATAAATTCCCTTAAAATAACACTTTGTTTAAAAGCTTAAATTTAAACAAACTTAAATATATTTGAATATAGGTATAGGAGGTAACAATCTTAAACAAATCTCTTTAAAAACCATGCTAATGATAATCTAGAGTAAAAAATACCCACATTTTTGTTTACCATAATGTGATAGCAAGTGACTTCAAAATTGCTAGGGTTTCCAATTTTATAAGGCTTAGACTCTGGTTAGGCAGGCACGCGGACATCATATACACATTGCAGAAAGATAAAGCGGGATTGGATTGATCACACATCTTTATATAAAAAGCAAAGATATAAACCATGTGAACACTAAAAATTTGTACAAAACAAAGGATGAAGAGATAAATTGGACATTTTTAATAAAACAAGAAAGGGTGGTAGATTTAGTGATGATAAAGACCACAACTCTAATAGGTTGGTTAAAAATAATAAAAATAAGTCTTAATCAATATCATTCATATTAATTAATATGAACGAATAATCAATAACACAAATTTATTAAAAATTAATATGAACAATAAACACCCAACTACAAAGTATCATAAAGTGTGAATTTTTATTAAATGGACAAACGCATTCAAGAGAAAGATTTCCGTTCATGATTTACAACGGCCATGCAGAAGATTGACAAGATAGAGCGAGTCTTTTCGCGATGCTGGCAATATATAGAACAGTAAACGTCTAACCATCAGGGTCGGAATTTGGAATCCAACCGTCCCGTCAAATTTGTCGGTATAAACAAATAAACAAATGTATCAAATGTATTTCACACTTTAACGATGTTTTGTAATAAGTTGTGATTAGCTGTCACTGTATTTGAGGGTAAATTGGCTGTATTGTGAGAGAAAATTAGCTGTAAGGACAATTTACAATTTACTCGTCAAATTCGATGATCAATATCCAGTTTGTAATACGGTATTGAATATTGTGGTAGATGAATTATAGACAGTAGAATCTGATTTATTTTTTAATTTAATGATTTATAATTTATCTACCGAATACTGAGTAACTTAGCACACTGAATATTACTCATCATCAAATTTCATCTTGCTAATCATGATGCGGATGGATCTTAAACATTTATAATTCCAACAAGGCCGCTCTGTATCATTCCAACAAGCGGCTTTGTAGAGGATTGACTTATTTTGTATTGTTTAGGCGTATAAGGACAAATGGTCTTTAATGAAAAATCAAAGAGGAAGGCAAATAGTCTTTATTGGAAAAAAAGATCTGACATTCCAGTGCCCATATGAAATGATCATGATTATCACGACGAAAACAGTCGACATGCAATACACATACAGATCCTTGAAACAAAAACAGATCACGTTATTTTGCAAAATAACTTGTTGAGTTTTGTGATAAGGATATTCATATGTCGCATAGGTTCATGTGTATTTCTTGTGAGACGTGTTGTTTGAATAAAGAAATGAAATATCTCGTGGCTTTTAAAAGCAATTTGCATGATCCTGCCGGGTGTTTGGCTTCTTGGAATGTTTCATTGAGTTGTTGCGAGTGGAAAGGTGTCACGTGTGACAGACGGACCGACCATGTAGTTATGGTGTATTTGTATAATTGCAATTTGACTGGTACCTTCCGTCCTACAATGCTGATTGAGTTAAAGGATTTGGAAAATTTGAATGTTAGCTCCAATAATTTGACATGCCAACCTATTCCTCAACAGTTGGTTTTGTTCAAAAAATTGAGATACCTTAACATGTCCACAATGGGATTTAATGGCACCATTCCATGGAAGCTCGAAAATCTATTTAGCTTGACAGTACTCGATCTCACTTCCCTTGTTTCTAGGTTGAGAAGTCACGACCGTTCGTGGTTTACAAATTTGACGGCATTAAAACAAATTTACCTCAACGTAATAGATCTCTTAGCAACGTCATCCTCATGGGGGAAATCAGTAAGTCTTCTTTCTCATCTCATAAATCTTGCAATGTCAGGCTGCAGACTGAAGGGTTCCATTTCGGCTTCATTGCAGAAACTTACATCACTGGAAATTCTTCATCTGGATGGAAATGATTTTCAGTCCAAACTCGCTAGTTGACTCACAAATATGACTACTTTGATCTCTGTGCAGATCTTCAATGGAAATCTCTGTGGATCTCTTCCGTTTGAGCGTTTATTTCAGCTTCCTCACCTACAAACGATTTATTTGTGAAATAATAAAATATATGGCAAAGTTTCTTTGATTTTTCAAGAAAAATGGAAAAATGTAGCCATTTTCCACATGTCAAACAACAGTTTGTACGACTCCATACCAGCTTCTATACGAAATCTATCATCTCTGACCGAGTTGCATCTAAACAATAACACGTTGACGAGAAGGATTCCAGAGTCATTGTTCCTCCTCCGCTCACTTATTGTACTAGACGTGGAGAAGGATTCCTTGACTGCAGGAAAATAACATTGTGAAGTTTCGATGGGTCTACATCACAAAATTTACCTCTAAAGGTGTTGTTGAGCGACATAAATCACGCTTGGTTATGAAGCGGTTTTCTCAATAAGAAGAAATCAAATACACTGAAACCTTTGCCCCTCTTGAAAACATGAACTATGTTCGATTAATTCAATCATTTGTTGCTCATTTTGGATTGAAAATCCATCACATGGATGTGAAGAGTGATTTTTCTTCATGGAGACCTATATGAAGAAATTTTCATAGAACAACCACCTAGTTTCATGATAGATTCTAACTTGGTTTATCAATTCAAGAAGTTTCTTTATGTTTGATGCAAGCTCCCCAATCTTGGTATGGTAAGATCGATAATTTGTTTTTTTGACTTGGTTTCAAATGTTGTGAATACGAACATATCTTGTATGTACTCTATATTAACGGAGACACTTATGTATATGACCTTCTCATTTAGATTGAAGAAACAACTTGTTGACTCATTTGAAATGAGACATCTTAGACATCTTAGTACTTTGCATTATTTTTTAGGTCTTCAAGTATTACCACTATGTGATAGTTTTATCATTTCTTGGTCAAAATATGTGATGGATCATTTGAGACATTTTAAGATGGTTGATTGTAATCCTTGTGCTACTTATTTTCAATCTAGAGTTAAGCTCAAAAAAACTTGTTAAACTCCCAAATTCAATGCTACACTTTATCGATAGCTATTCAACAACCTTATTTATCTTACTCATTGTTGAACTCACATTTCATTTATTGTTAGTGTGGTTTTTCAGTTTATGCAAGACCCCAGAGAAATCCACTAGAAAGAAGACAAACAAACTATCTGATATCTTAAGGGTACCACTCATTTTGATATCAAGTATTGTGTGGTGAACCAAGCTGATTCACGAGGTATATACCCAATGTACTTAGGACAATAGGTTATAATCCATAAAGGATAATATATTAAATACTAATGTATATGAATATGAGATGATGAGTACAATAAGAATGAGGTCCTTCTATACCCACACAGGGATGCCCTTCAGTGAAGAGACATGACCTTTCATTGGGAAGGTGTCTCTTCATTATTATTCATTAAATATTTATGATGTATTTATACTTATTATTATATATTATGTTCATAACATTGCCTTCCCCTTAAAGAATTCTTTGTCCTCAAAGCATACTTATGGAAGACTTATCTCTTGCTCTCGCTTTTAATATTGTATCCTTATTCTTTATTCCTGGATTAGTGATCGTTGAGGAATTGAAATGATAGGATCTTCTAAGTGCTGAGTAGAACCGTTGAACTGTAAGGGAGTCTGCCCACCCTAAATTGATCTTTTGCAAAACTAGGCTTTTATTGGATTCTTGTAAAAAGCTTGATGTATTTCGACTCCTCTGATAACTTCTACCTTGAGCATCATTTGTAATGGAGGTAATAATTTTTGACATATATGTCATTTGTTTCTATGGATACCTTGACTGGTTGAAGTATCCATTTTTGTGATTTGGATATCTATAACACATTCTTACAATCTAATCTTTACTTAGTGTACTTATAGCTTCTTCTTGATTATCTTTTGGAATTGAGTCTTCTTCATAGCTCTGGATTGATTCTACTTGGATATATGAAGACCTCTTTACGTCAACTTTTGGATTGTAAAGTTGACTAGGTCTATATTAATTCCCTTATTGATAATCAAGTTTTTTTCATTTGAATATTTCTCTATATCCATAGGTTCATTCATTGTCTCTTTATCTACCAATGATTCATTATTGGTAAGTTTTTCTAACTTGTCTTGTACCGTATTCTTATCACTCTTTATCTTCTTAATATAGGTGAGTAAACTTTGATTATGGATTTTAGGTGACAAAATTATGTGTCTTTCTCTATGACGATTTTGTCACATTCTTTTTGGATCTCAAGTATTGACTTTTTTTTGTTTGACAATAGTATTTTGGAGATCTAATCAAGATATTTTGACGTGGATATTGAATCTAACTTTACTGAGACGTCATGTAATTTTATTTTTTCTTCTTGTAGGAAAACATTAATTTTTTTTTCTCAAGGTTTAATATTAAGCTACCGAGCGTCTCTAACGAAGTGAAGTCGAGGATTATATCAACCTATTTTTCATCTATAGTTGTAACCTTGAAATTTCATACAAGTTTATAATCTTCGAGTGTCAACGGTAAGTCCTTGATGTCATATTTGTTGCCAAAAAAAAAAAAATTCTTTCGATTACATTTGTCTTTGCAATTATTAATTGATTCGCTAAATCCATACTTATGTGGTTTTTATTCTTATGGAAAATGTGGATGATAACTTCTTTTTCTTGAATATTTCTTTTAAATGTTAATAATCCAATGCATCTAGATCGATGATTTTTACGAGAAAATATTCCTTCATTAAATTCCATTTTTTAATTTCAATTGACCTAAAAATTATTATAATATCCCTTTAATACTAATAATCCTTAAGCTTCTTGAGTGAATAGATATCTTCCTCTTATATTCTTTTATACTCTTTTAAGAAAATAATCCTTGATAATTCTTCTTTTTATATAGAGAGTTAAAAAACTTTGAATATTTTCTTATACTTTACCAAAGTATTTTTATAGTCACTTAATCTCTATTTTCTTTTTACATTGGTAATTAATGAAAATTAATTTAATATTACCTTCACACTTTTCAAAAAAAATATTTTATTTATACTCCTTTTGAATTGTGAACTTTTAAAACAACCTTCTTTTTTTTTAATTGAAACTTGTGACTTTTTTATTATAGAAGTTAATTAATTTTTTTTTCCTTTCTCTTTTGTTTTAACAAAGGTCACAACTTTTTGTTAAATGGTGACAATTTACCCTTTTACTTTTATGGCAATTGTATTGATTGGTATAATGAACAATGCATTTAAATTAGTAAGAAAAATGTTGTAGCTCGTAATAATATTTTGTTTTTATTCTTTTATTTTACTTTATAATAGGACAAATTATTCTTTTATTTTTCCTTATATATATTCTTTATTTTTTTTATCATATATATGTGTGTTTTTTTTTTTTTATATGGCAACCAAACTTCTTGTTCAAAAAATACTTGTACCTGAATTTCCACAATATAGATATTTAATTGTTTTGTTGAAGTAAGAGAGTTTGAATTTACTCGAAAATTTGTGGTAGTTTAAAACATTCTTTTACCCTTTCTTTCTTTTCAATATTCTTGTCAATTCAAGGTGGAAGGAATCTCTTTAATTTTTATTTTTTTTGGATAATAGTTTATATTTCTTCAATATTGTATTCTGAAGCGGAAATTTTAGACATCGAATGGCCAAGGGCTAATTATGGTTAAGGACCAGAAAAATTTAGAGAAACTATGTTTGTGGCCAAAAGCCGGATTGAGACAAAGCTTTGATACTAGGTAAATATCCAATGTAGGTAGGACAATAGCTTATAATCCATAAAGGATAATATATTAAATATTAATGTATATGAATATGAGATGATGAGTACAATAAGAATGAGGGCCTTATATGCCCACACAAGGATGCCCTTCTTTGAAGCGATGTGACCTTTCATTGGGAAGGTGTGTCTTCATTATTATTCATTAAATATTTATGATGTATTTATACTTATTATTATATATTATTCTCATAACATATTTTTGAAGTTCATATTAGTTGGTCAACTTCACCAACTTCGATTGGACTGGCAATAGTGATGATTAGAAGTCCACTTTTGGCTATGTATCTTTTTTGTAGCACTGGACGGTTGATGTGATCGTGCAAGAAAGAAAAGGTAGTCTCCCTGTCAACTAAAAAAATGGAATATCATGGTGTCGTTCAAGCAAGTACTAAAGTAGTAGGGATTTTTCAATTGTTTTGTGAATTTGGTCTTCCCATTCAAACCTCGACTACAATATACTATGATAATCAAAGTTCCATACATATTACTCAAAAGTCTATTTCCCAAAGTAGATGAAGCATGTTGATCTCCAAGCTCACTGTTTGAGATAGTTGGTTCATGAGAACGTTATCTCTCATGAATATTGTAGAACATATGATCAAGTTGTTGATATATTTACTAAACCCTTATTTGAAGTTATATTTATCAAGCTCTATATGATTCTTGTGCTACAGGAAGATGGAATTATTATGGGGGTGTCATGTTGACGTAATTTTATCTCCTGAGTCTCCAGAGACGTGTGCTAATGGGGGGTGTTGAAACATCAAGCATTGATGGTTCATCACACTTCTCCTGGATACAGTCGGTCAGGTTGTTGAACTACATATGGATGTACTTGGTCGAGTGATCGACCATACCTCTACATTAGTCATCCAAGTAGTTTACGTGCTTGTCGGTCGGACAATCAACCAACAATCGAAGAGAATCAGATGGTGGATCGACCATCCTAGAAATTGACTATGAAATGGATGCATGGACAATCGGTTCAAGCATCCATGTCAATCTAATTCGATAAATTGGATTGGATGGACTCAACTCTAACAATTGATGGTTATATGTGGACAAGATCTTCCCAATTTCATGGAAGTTGGTTAGATCTTGAGGACATAAATAACATACCCCTTATGTCATTATCATCAAGTGATCAAAGTGATATCATATGGAGATATCAACATCCAATATGCATTGTCATGTTCTCATCACAGTGTGTTTTTCTTAAGTGTTGTAAGGGTGTATTTAGACACCACCTATGTATTCAAAAAAATTATTACCTTTTTTATTACTTGCAAAATTGTATGTTTGTTTCATTATAGGTTCCACCATTTTCCCAACATATAGATATTATTGAGCCTCACTTGAGGTCCTTGCCAGGGTAGGTTTCCAAAAGAGGAAATGATAGGTTTACTTCCTATACCATCCTCAAAATAAAGGGAAGTACCTATAGAGTTTCCTAGGATATGTATTCCATCAAAAAAAAGAAAAAAAATCGGTTGTTTTCAACAATAAAAAAGCTAAAAATAACCATGGTGAGTATGTTAAGGACACCCTCATTACTAGGAAAGATTTCAAGGAAAACAAGAAGATCGATATCAACATTATTGATGAATAAGATTGAATACTTGTCAATATTCATGGAACAATGCATCACAAAACCACTCTTCAATAAGTTATTATGAGATATCGACAACCACTATAAATTGGAGAAGTTACAACAATGATACATGAAATCAAAGGAAATAAAATTATGTGAAGCCTTTAATTGCAAATATTTGAGGACAAATCTTTTTGAAGGAGGACATTATGTTATGACCCAAGGTGAGCATATATAAGGCTAATTGTATATGATATAACCCCAAGGGGGGCATATATGGATTGAAATGTACATGTAATGCATAAATATATATGTCATAGGGTCGTACTAATAGTAAAGGGACCTCGTGTGTAGTGTGTGAATAGGCATATATAGAAATCATGTATTCATTATTGTGAACATGTCAATTTTGATTAATTGTCAATAAAATTCCATAAACTAGAGAAACAATTATCCATGGTAAAATATCTAAATATGCTCTTGAAAATAATACACATAACAATGTTTGTTCTTGATGTTGTAACAACAATTGTATTATTTAATATGATTAAAAGTGTCGATTAAGTTTCTCGCAACCAAAATATTATAAACTTCATTTTGGTGGGATTTTTTTTCTAATTATTTTTATTATTTTTTTCTTACAATAAGATTCTATAAATTGAGCAAGATATTTGTTGTAAATTTTCATTAAAGTCTTTTTTTTCTTTTATCTTAGAATGAAAATACGACTTTTAGTGACCTTAGTATTTGAAAAACCATTCAACCTCCATGTGTATTAGGACCATAGTATTTTGAATGGATGAAAATGTTCATTGATTCAAGGAGACATTGCAATAATGAAAGACTTCATAAATAAATACAAGAACTCTAATATATTTTATACTTCATTCCATTTTTTTTAGGATTATTCTTCTATAATAAATTCTTTTTTGTTTTTAGTATTTTGGGATTATTTTTATATAATAAATTCTCATTCAATTTTAGTCTGTTATGTTTTATCAACATCTCAAAATTTTTTGTGTTTTATTTTTATTCTAACATCTTTGTTTTTGCTTAGGGATATTGGCTTTTTGTTAATAATTTAATTTTCCAAGCGTATATCTAAGTTATGATTTCTCTTGTCACAAAGTTTGAAATATTCAAATCCTATCAAATACTATCATTAATGGATTTTTTAAGTCCCTCTTTAATTAAAAAAAACCATAAATAATTTTGGACTTTGAACGATTATGTGAAAACCTATTAACATGGATTCCTTTATGTTTGTGTGAAATCTTGGTTGAGTTCATATATGCATTATAGGGTGATGATTCTTTCAATATCTTGTGTTGAGAGGTTGTTTCCGAATAGACTTGATCTAAATTCCTCCCCATTTGGTTTCATAGTGTTTTAATTTTCTTTTATTTCTTCGTTACATAGTGCCATGCCACACTCCTTTTTTTCAGATATTTTTCTTAAACTGATTTAGAGTACATTCTCCAAGCTCTATGTTTTTCGTAGTGTAACCAAGACCTTTATTATTACATTTGACATCAATTTGAACGGGGTTTTTTTATTCTCAAGCTTGTCTTTCCCCATCTTTGGGAGTGAAACCCTTTTTTTTTTTCAATAATTTGAAACCAATGTCTTTGGTATGTGATACAAATTTCCTAATGGACTCTAGTGAATGATAGTTTTGTGAAGAAAGAATAAGATTTGGGATTTCAAAAGTGCTTACCAAGATATCCTCTATTATTGTTTGGGTATATTGTGTTGGAGGTCCTTTTTATGTGCCATTTCCTCATATTCAACTTGCATTTTTGGTAACTTGTATTTGTATCCATATAGTCATTGGCTTTTCCATGGCTAGGTTTTATTTGTCCTCTACTTTGTCTTTTAAAAATGAGATCATTGAAATTATTAAATTGAAGTATTTGAGCTTCCATCTTTTAAGTATATTTGATCATTTTGTTTTTTATGATGATTTTAGGGTACAATTGTTGGTTCTTTTTCTTTCCATCATTAGCTCTCTTTAATTATTCTCCTTAAATTATTTTTGAATGTTTAGATTACGCTTCTAAAGTTTTTATTTTTTAATTTTCTTTCATATTATTATTATAAAATATATATTACTATAAAGATATTACAAACTACCTGATATGGATTGTATGGTCTCATTATTGTTATATATATATATATATATATATATATATATATATATATATATTGATGATGATGATGATTAACATCCACTAAGATCGAATTGGTCTATCGAACCTTAAGACAGTAAGTTATTACTTGTGATTCTTTAGAATTTTGTTTTTGTGCTCGAAAAACATTAAGAGAAGCTTTCCAAGATCACCATACTTTTGTTGAGTGAAGAGGTTAGGAAGGTTGGTAGTGTGATAAATATTTTGAAAATGAGATCTAATATGGGTATAGGTTGGACAATCTAAGAGAAAGTGCTTTTCATATTCAACATTCTTAGTGTCACAAAGGTGACACACTCTTTCATCCCATGGCGTTTTAGGAATTGATCAATGCCTAGTTTCACTATGGAGCTCGTGAGAATTTGTTCTTATCTTAGCCGTGCTTTTTTTTTTCTTTACACTTGGCAAAACAGATAGATAATTTTGATCTTCTAGATTAGGATTGATTACATCTTTATAATACCTTATATTTTTTTTTTCCTCTAACTCTTTATCACACCACATTTTCTCCTTAAATTTTGATTTGACGTTTTTTTTAATAGAATATTTATTATGCAAAATGGTTTCTTCCATGATTCCCCAATAGTTTAGCCAAGGCCAGGCATCTTTATTCCATCCTCGCTTGAGTTGATGGTGGTTATGACTTGATTTTGAAGCAATTTTAGGTAGCCTCTTGTCTTCCATGTTGTTTAACTTGTTCTTATACATTAGGTATCTAGTCATAGCCATGCTCTCAATGGGGGAGTGACTTGTTTCTAAGAGGAGGATGGGATATGGCATATTTCCTTTAATTTTGAGATTGTAGGTTATAAAATTCTTTTGTATTTTCTCGAGGATTCACGAGAGATAATACAACCCCAGACTTCACATCCATAAAGAATAACAGGTGTAACAAGAGTCTCAAAGAGGATTTTTTTCTTATCCCAACTCCAAAGATCAGCTGATTTACAATTGTTTTCAAGCCCATAATAAGTTTTTCATTCCCCAATAATCATTTTCTCAATGCTATAATTCCAATTGAGATTGTGGTGAATATCAATTCCAAGATATTTGTATGAAGTTACTTCCTCCAAGTTTTTGTTGTCATATACAAAGGTATAATAAGGGATCTTATTGGATTTAATAATCATGACCTTAGTCTTATGAGTATTAATAGTCATACCCATGTTGGAGAAAAAATCCTTTAGGATTCTTAGTTGTTTTTCAAGATCATGGGGACTCCTTTCCATAAGAACGATATCATCGGCATAAAGAAGAAGATTCATGACTATACCAGTGAGACTAGGGCCAACACAACCTGTTTTTTTCAAGCATTCTTCTAACTTGTCAATGTATATGCCAAAAAGGGTAGGGGACAAGGGACATCATTGTTTGACTCTGATATTACATTGTTAATCTCTTTTGACCAACCCTCGGTGATTTTAAACTTATAAATAACTTTCTCATACATCGTGATTGCAACAACCCTCAACTCAAGAGGCACTTTTATCTCTTCCAACCTATTCCAAAGGTTTTTCCTAGGAACCATGTCAAAAGCTTTTCTAAAGTCAACAAAACAACAAAAAGATTGGTTTTAGTATTGTGGAACTCCTCTGTAATGATCCTAAAGATAATAAGATGGTCCACAGTTGAATGATATCTCCTAAACCCGACATGGCCTTTAGCTCTTTTACCGTGACTTTCTAGACAAAGGCTAATCTTATTTTCCAAAACAATTTCATAAAGCTTGGATAAAATTTGGCTAATCATGGTCCTATAATTAGAGGGAATGTTTCTATCCCCTTTTTAAAAATACGAACAATGAGCTTTTGCGTCCAGAGTTTAGGGAAGCACTGCTTGACTGCTAAATTGAAGAGCTCGTATATGCGAGGAATAAGGATTGGCTCTCCGATTTTAAAAATTTCAACTTGGTAACCTTCAATATCTTAATAAAAAAATATGCTTACCTCAAAAAATATACATTGTATGAATTTTTTCACCTCGAAATTTCATCCACATGATATTTATAATGTGATACCTCTTTTCGTATTGGCTTCCCATACCCACGATTTGACTTGAGGAATTGCCCACCAAGTTTAATGACGTGATGCTGATAACCGAGTTTAATGATTTTATGCTAATAACTAATAATAATAGACATCCAATTTAATGGCTTTTGTTAGGAAGGGATATAGAAAATAACTATATTGTGATGATTTTTGTTTTTTATTTTTGGTTTTATAAAATGGTTTTGTGTATGATTTAAATTGTTTTTGTTTGGTTAGGAGTTTGTTTACTTTGAATGTAAGGAAATAGGTTAATTTCCCAATTTTTTGTATTTTTTATTTACTGTTTTTTTGGTTTTATAAAATAGTTGTGTATGATGTGAAATTGTTTTTATTTGGCTAAAAACTTGTTTACTTTGAATTCAAGAAAATAAGTTAAACTCCCCAAAAAAAATATTTTTTATTTAAGGTTTATAAAATAGTTTTATGTATAATTTAAAATTGTTTTTTGAACTAAAATCTTATTTAAAGAAATAAGTTAACCTCCCAAAATCTATAAACATGTAACACTAGTGAAAGTCTACTCCATTAATTATAGATAACTGAATCAACCTACATAATGTCAGAGACTAAGGAAACTTTCAATAAGATATTTATCAATTCAACCAGAATCATGGTTCAATGTTCAAATAAAAACAGTTTGAAATAAACACCGGTTTTTAACGGTCGAATTCAAAGTAGCTGTAATTAGTTAACCAAAAACATTTTTACCTCATGCTCAATCATTCAATTTGAAATATATACAGTTTTATAAGTTTTTTTTTTTCTCCTTGAAATAAATACTAGCACAGTCATATAATTTATGACTGATAAACGCCGAAAGGCTAAAGAAAAATTCTGAAAACAGTAAAACCCTAAGTGTAACCTAAAGTCATTTTCTCCCTTTGCTGGTGGTCGAGGTGAATTCATGCTCTTTTAAACCCTAAAATTCGAAGTTCCTTATGTCAGGTACTCAATTTTTGTGTGGATTTCATATAGGTAGTATAACTATACCTCTCTTTCCATTTGTTTCATGGAAAATTTTAAATTTATTTTGACGGAGGAACAAACTTGTTTTTTTATTTTTTTATTTACAAAATAAATCCTAATTTTTTTTATCTTATTTCATTTACAAAA
>ML778818.1:782271-827511 GCA_009831015.1 Picea engelmannii
TTAAAATCTCATCCATTGATTAGAGAGGACGACGAAGAATATGCCAGCATCTTCAATTGCCAACCCTAGGATTGAAATTTATGATTAAAAGGTGATTAATTCTGCCCATTGTCAATAGGTATACGCCTTTCGGCGTAATTAAATGGCACACCAAAATTTTCCACAAATTTAATAGATGGTACAAGTAGATGGTGCTTATTTAACTCTGGTTGTAGAATTTTTCACAAATTTAAAAGATGGTAGAAGCAGATGGGGCCTTAGAAAATTCAAGCGGTTTGTTTCATTTGCATTCGCCGGATCATACACTTTGGTTCAATAAAGTATTGGTTTAATTATAACTAGCATAGCAGTTAAATAGCTGATGGTTAACGTCGAAAGGTTGATAAGATGAAACAAATCCTTAAAAGAATATATTAAATTTTATTGTTGATTAACAAATAAACGGTTGCGCTTCATTTATCTGGTGTTAATATTTTAATTTATGCTAATCACTTACATGGCAATTAGTTAGCTATCAAAGTAATTTTTAAATATGATTAAGTAAATGTAAAAAAGTAAACACATAAATGGATGTCTTTATAATAGCTAGGAAGTTAATGATTGAAATCACAGCCATTTATTTTGTGTGACTACTAAGAATATTCCAGCCATATTTAATCTTGTCCATAAAAAACTTATTTAGCACTAAATCCCTATTAAATCTGCCCATTGTCAATAGGTATACGCCTTTCGGCGTTCTCAGAGTTCCCACAAAACAATCCGCCTTACTATTTACATCGTTAATGTGAAATATACTAGGGACAGAAAACAAAACAAACTTTGGTACAATTTACATTTTTAATGTGAAATATATCAAGGACAAAAAACATTCAACTCTTGTAATTATAAGTTTAAATCTTTTTTAATATTTTTTTTTAAGGAATTGTTAAATTTTTTTGAACTTGTGATTTTGAAAGTTAAAGTAAAATTTTAAAGGTTGTGCACTAATCAACAAAGCCAATACTTTATTCTAAAAAGCTTGTGATTTTGAAAGTTAAAGTAAAATTTTAAAGATTGTGCACTAACCAACTAAGCCAACACCTTATTCTAAAAAAGTTGTTGATAATTGATGCAAGATTATGCATTCTTGTCAATCATGTGACATGATGCAATCTCTTTTTTGTCACTTAGTGTTTAGATATAGTTTTTCTACCTGAATAATGCATGCAAAATGCATGAGTTGTTTTTCAAAACAAATTGTTGCAAGCATTCAATCAAGAGCGACCAACTATTTTTTCTATGAGGTTATGAACTCTTTTAATTAGGTGCTACATGCTCTATTGTTACGTAGATCAACGTTGATCAATGGTGAACATTAATTTCTTTTTGGTTTATCCATGGAATGTAAGCTTGATTATATTCTATTGTTATTTTATCATATGCTATATTTTCTATGGTGTTATGTTGTTATAATTGAATGATTAGCTAGTCCAGAGATAGCCTGCATAGACTCCTCATTTGGTATCAAAGTTGGTTATTGTTTTAGGATAATCATGTTAAACTTTAATTCCTTTCCCATTCCAAAATTTAATGGAAGTGATTATGATTATTGGTGCGTCAAGATGATGACTTTTTTGATAGGGAAATATTTATGAGAGATTGTAGAAACAAGTTATGTAAAGCTAGAAGACTGGACCACTCTTATTGCAAATGATAGAGGAGCTAAGAAGGAATCTAGAAAGAAGAATGCTCAAGATTTATTTCATATTCAAATAAATCTAGATAAAAGCTTTTTTCTAAGAATTGGAGGTGCAAAGACAATAGAGGATGACTGGAAGACTCTATAAGAAGCTTACCAAGGCAGTGATCAAGTCAAAGTTGTCAAACTACAGACATTGAAAAGAGAATTCGAGAATTTGAATATGCAAGAAGCTGAAAATGTAAGTGATTAGTGTGTGAGAGTAAAAGATGTAGTCAATAAGATGGTTAATCTTGGAGAAATTGTGTAAAAAGAGGTTGTGATTAAAAAGGTGTTGACATCTCTAACACCAAGGTGGAACCAAACAATTACCATAATCATTGAAGAAAGCAAGGATTTGTTTACTCTTCAGTTTGATAACCTAGTTGGATCTCTTTTGTCTCGTGAAGAAAGATTGAGAGATTCATTTGGAGAAAGTTGTGAGAAATATTTTTCCTCGAAATTACAAATTACAAAGAATGAATATACCAACATCAGCACCAAAAGCAACCAAGTCCAAGGTAGAGGTCAAAATCATAATTATTCAAGAGGAAGAGGTGGTTCAAGAGGTAAAGGTAGGGGTGTATTTGATAAAAGAAATATCCATTGTTATCATTGTAAAAGGTATGGTCACTTTGAAAGGGACTATAGATTAAAAGAAGGTAATAATAATAGACATGTTAATTATGCTCAAGAAGGTGATGATGCCTCTCCAAACAATATTTTTTTTCTTATGAAAAATATGAAAATGGTACTAAAGGTATTTGGTATTTAGATTCAGGGTGTAGCTAGGTGATGACAAAAAATTGGAGGTTGTTGCAAAAGGAGCTATGGAAGCCCATAGTAAATAAGGTATGAAAAGTGTTACAGACATTTATTACACTCTAAAATTAAAGCATAATTTATTGAGTGTTGGCCAATTGTGTGAGAAAAATTGTAAGGTGGTGTTTGAAAATCAACAATGTACAATTTTATGATAAGAATTGAGGCAATAGGGTGGTTACAATTGTGCCTATCTCAAAGAATAATATGTTCCCATTGATGTTTGGAGAACGTAACCATCTTTCGAATATGGCATATGAGGAAAAAAGTTGGTTGTGGCATCTCAGACATGGAGATTAGAATTTTCATAGTTTAAAGCTTCTAACATCAAAATAATTAGTTTATGGTTTTCTTAAGTTTCAAGAACACAAGGAGGTTTGTAAAAGATGTGATAAAGGAAAACATGTATGCAAGAGATAAAATTTCAAAAGGAAATCCATGGAGGGTCCATTATCCACTTCAGTTAATTCACTCAGACATTTGTGGTCCTATGCAGATAATGAGTTTGGGTAAGTCATCATATTTTATTGTTTTTAGTGATGATTACTCATGAAAGTGTTGGGTTTATTTTTTTAAGACCAAGTATGAAGCCTTTGATACATTCAAAAGTTTTAAGGGTGAGTGCAAGAATTTCATGGCCGAAAAAGTGGCAAGTGATTCAGCAGGAACACACACTCGCACAAACATGTGCACGTTTTTAGGAATGTGCACACATTCCTAAACCTGTAGGTTTGGAAGTGGTCGAACATCCACAAGGATTTCCAAGTAGGTTTATTGGCAAGAACGCGTGCGCGTTCCTGCCACTAAACTTTTTTTAAGGGCTGGGAGTGCGATTCGTGCTCATTGTGCACAAATCACGCTCGTGTTTTGATTCTAATTGAGAAAAGGGAGAGGATATAGAGAGGAGAAATGAAGGGAGGATATTGCTAATGTCTCCCTCTATGTTTGATTTATCTTATTTTTAACCCAATTTAGTCTTTTTCTCCCAAGAATCTAAATTAAAAAAAAATTAAATTTTCTATTTTAATTAAAAAATCAACCTAATTTACCTGCCATGGATTTTAAATTGTAGTATATATAATATAATGGAACCCCAATACAATGTAAAACACTCAGAAGAAAACCAAGAATATCAAAACCCCAACCCACCACAACCACCCAATGGAAACACTCAAATTGATGAGGGGTTGGTTATATTGAGAACCCTTGAGGAATAATAAGGGACATTAGAGAGCCTAGCATAGTATCATTGGCCACTTCTTTGGACATCATTGTGAAGTCCATTGAAAGTACCCAAGGGAAATTGGCCTCTATTTCTGATTATAGAGAAAGAATGTATGAGTACTATAGCACTGGTTTGGATAGAAACCAAATCAAAGAACTCAACATTTTAAAACAACAGATATTGTTTATTTTTAGGGATCCTATAAATGGATAAGAACTACCATTAACCAAGAAACACATCTCCATTGAATGGTGCATCCAGCCTTATATTAGTCAAAACTAGATGGATAGGTGGTATATGGTTTTTTATAAGCCTCCTTGCAATAATGGGGATATGCCCTTATATTTTATGAGAAAATTATGGGTTGATTTTATTTTGGGTAAGTATGTCAACTACTTTGACATTGGTGAATTTCAAGGGGTGGTTCGAGGGTATGCATAAGACCGAGAGCATGCTAGGAGCGACCCTATTTTAGGTCCTTATTCCCTTAGGTGAAGGCCTGACCCCCCTACCCAACATCCTCCTATTGCACATAGCTTGCAACAGGTACAACTAGCCATTTTATCATTGACGTGTATCCCAGTGCAACATTATAGCTTTGTTGCACTATCTTGGCAGGAGGTGCCTACTAGTGACATTGATAGAGGGGTTGGAGCTTTAACATGCATAGGAGATTACAGTGAGGAGAGGGCACATGGACATAGAAATTTTCCATGTGAAACTCACAGATGATCGAGTTTTGAGAAGCCAGACTATGGGCCTATAGAGCCTAGTGGACAACATAGCTTCATGGAGGAGGTTAGTATCTTAACCCTCTTTATGTTCTTCATCGTTATATATTTATTTTGTATTTTTTGTATTTATATCGATAATTTAATGTATGTTGTACAATTTTTACGTCTCAGAAGTAGACCCTCTATGTCGATGGATGCACGAGTGCCTAGCCCCACTACTGATGCAATAGTAGAGGCAACATGTTCATTGGGTGCACTCCACACACAACTATGTATCACATTTGATAAATTCACCATAGTCATTTCTTTATTTTATGCCATCCTCAAATTTTTAATGTTCTCATGTTTCTACAAGATTTAGGAATAAGCAATGCTAGGGAATGTCCATTTGGGATGGACAAGTCACCTGTGTCACATGTATTATTGTAGAGTTAAATATCATATAATTCTCAAATTGTTTGTGTTTATGTTTTTGAATTTTACTAATTGGTGCTAATAGTTCAATTTTATTAATATGTATGCAGGTTGCGGATATATTTGCTAGCTATAGTACTATTTCACTCCTTGGGAACCTGGACGTTTCTTCTAGGTTACCTTTCTCCAGGCCTAGGGAGTTGCAATCATTTGTACATTATGTTAGGGTCCATCGTATTGCACCCTAAAGATTAGTCTTATTGCACACATCCTTAGTGGATTCACACGCAGGGCACCCATTTGCACCACCTGTATGCCACCCACCCCCACCACCATTTCCATCGGCCCCATTGAATGAGACTGCCATAGTAGAGGTTGTCTCGGAGTAGGTTGTAAAACCTAGTGCTCCATCTTCCCGTGAATCTCCATCGAGGCCTGGGATATTCACGGTGACATAATGCATTGATAATAATTTTTTATGTTTCATGAATTTGATTTTACATGTCTTTGTTTAATTTTCTTAAATTGATCCTTGTAACTAATGTAGGGTGGCAGCGCAGAGATAATGGGGTCACGGAGGAGGGTAACACCCTCATGAATGATAGCAGTATATGCGATGAGTTTTATTAGGTTAAATTACAAAGTATCATTTTGTATGTCTATTAATTCATTGAGGAAAAAAACTTATAACACTGTTTATCCTTTGTGTAGTCTCTAGAGTGTCAAAGCACACCCAGGCCTAGATCCTCTTGAGGTGCTTCCTCGAGCAAGAGAAGAAAGATAGATTTCCAAGATTCTCCTGAGGGTGGCGAGGGTGGAAGTGGTCAATGATTGACCAACTACTGCCATTTTGCATCTAGGCCACCACATGGATTTTTTTTTTATGGTAGGGAACTTGTTGTCACTTTGTATGTTGGGCATGAGTTGCCATTTTGTAAAAAATGTACAATTTAGACTATATATATATATACATTTCATGGTACATTTTTTATGAATCTCATGGCTTCTGCATTTTATGTTGATGAATATATGAATTTGAAAGTGTTTGAATTCCAAAGTGTATGAACTTTATGTGCATTAATCCCTTGATAATTTTCTAAAGTGATTATAAATACTTGCATTATGCATTAAGAGATATCTTATGGTGGAAAAGATTGCTAAGTGCTAAATCCATAAGCAGTTAATGGTTCTCAAGTAGCATTGCTTGCTAATCAACCATGTATCTATACACCATCGATAGATCATTTCTTCTGAATTATTTGCATGAATGTTGTGGATATCCATATTTTAACTCACAACCAACAATATGGACTACCTCTTGAATTATCTCCATCTAAATCCAATGACAATCCACACTCAAATAGTGGTCACTTGAAAATATTGTGACCTATAAAATGGCATATTACAATAATTTATTATAGAAATAAATTTTCTCATTTATCTTCTACATAATTGTAAATCACTTAGAAATTTGAGCTCAATGTTATGTCAAATTAACCTCCATAACTAGTACTATAATTACTCAATTACGAAGATGACATAAGCTAAAATTCAATTATGCAAGTACACATAATTTGGACAACCCAAACACTTCATATATATTTAGAATATGAAGTACATGTACCTACCAATATATTATCAGCGGTTTTTAGAAGTCACGCTCTTCAAACCCTAGCGATGGAAACCATAAGATAACATTAGGCAATAGCTCACTCCATTAGAGATCATCAACAAGGTAGCATACACAATGGTAAGTCTTTTTTGGAACCTACATTTGTATCCCACACTTGTACAAGATCGACTCCCTCTATCTTCCCGATAACAATCACATTATGTAGCACTAGGGTTTTCAAATGCCACAAAACCCTAACTACTTCTCTTACCACAACTACATGATAAAAGCCTTTCATTTCGCCTCTAGATATAAGTCCTAGTATTCCTAGTCTCCTTAGGAAAAAACCTTGATCATAGTCTTCCCTTGAAATTCCTTTGAGAAGCCTCGTTGTTAGTTTCTTAGATGATTCAATCCATAATTTGACCATTTTCTAGGGCACACACATTATTCCCCTCTTTCTATGCATGACATATATAAAATCATTTGATTTATGTGTTGTTGAAAAGTCAACAAGAAATGTGTGTCTAATTTATTTTTCCCTTAAATAAAGTGGACAATAAATATTAATCTATTATCTCATAATCACTTGAAATAGTTAACTGAATTGGCAAATCAATTAGCTATAGGAAATTCGAGTTCAAAGGTTGACTGGTGGGACATGAAATTCAAATTAGTTGTAACTGAGTGATTCGAAGTTGTAACAGAGTTATATGTGTAGCTATGTGAGTTGTGAAGTAGTTTAACTCAGTTAAGTGAGTTAAGCTCAGTTGTACTAGTTGTAACTGAACTTACACTAGTGAGAGATCAGTGAATTAATTATTAATTAATTCACAATCAGTGATCTCACATGCAACTGAAGATTTACCACTGTTAACTACATGCATGTCAGATCCAGTGGAGACCCAGTTGAGATAACAGGTGAAAGGGATAGTTTGACTATCAATTGTGACATTAGTGAGTGCACTCATGCAACCACACACATAGTGGATGTGCCCATGAGGAATGTGAAAACTAGGCAAGAGGAATTCGAATTCATTTGCAGGGATTGCGCAGAGGAGGCAGGCTGTCTGGAGGTAGTAAATTGGCACATGCATTTGCCAATTTTTGTATGACAATGTGAGACATTTGTACACTATACTGAGAGCTCTTGGATTAGAGTTTTGTATTAGATTGTTTCATGATCCATGATATAAACATAATATATGATAGTTGGGTTTTTAGATTTATGCTTTCCCGGTAAAAGCATATGTGTTATGTGTGATTGATCTTTTTTCTGATATTGCAATTGGCGATCGTGTTTTAAATTCCGCAAGAATATTTGTAGAAGCAATTTTATATTTAAAAGTGGCATATAATTGTTAGTTCAGGAGAATCCAGGCAATACATAATTTTTATTGAAATTTCTACATGGTATCAGAGCATAGAAGATTGCAAGAGTTGTGTTTGTGACTGGATAGAATTCGAATTTGTAGAAAGACTTTCTTGGTGCTACAACTGATTCAAGATCGAAATGGATTTCAATGGCTTGAGGTTAGAGTATGCAATCGAGGGAAGCTCGAATTATATTTCTTGGAAGGATGGGATGGAGGCAGTACTCGAAGATAATGGCTGGAAGGAATTCATTGACAAAGATGTTCCTAAGCCAGATCCTGCAGACGCTGCAATTATTGATGCATGGAAAAAGAAAGTGGCAAAGGCGAGGAAGATCGTATTGTAGGGAGTACAAGACCACATTGTCTCAAACCTCCATGGGAAAGCCACACCATATGCAATGCGGAAGGATTTGACAGATCTATTCCAAAACAGAAGCGACCATAGGAAATTGACACTCAAAGATAAACTCAGGAAGATCAAGATGGAGAAGGGCGACTCCATTCCAAAATATCTCACGAAGTTTGTCCAATGTTGGGATGAGCTGGGGAGTGTGGGAATAAAATTCGCTGATGATGATTTGGTGAGCTTGGCGCTCCTAGGACTTCCCAAGAGTTGGCACAATTATCAAGACTCTATCAATGGAAGGGAAAACTTGCCATTTTGGGAACGACTATGGTCGGATCTAGTGCAGGAGGAGTTCAGGTAGAACACCAGATATGGCTCTTCATCAAAGCATGATGATGAAGAGGATTGTTCTTTGGCTACCAAGGCAAGGAAAGGGAAGGGGAATACATTCCATTCAAAATCTGAGTCTCAAGGAAAGAAGCCGAATTTGTCCAAAGTGAAGTGTTTTCACTGTCACGAACATGGGCATCTCGCTACTAACTGTCTACAAAAGAAGAATAACAAGAAGGTTGTTGGAGTTGCAGCTGGTGAGGCCCTTGCCTTGCAATTTGAACTTGACTTCTCTTTGATCGCATGCATGGCTTCAAGTGCATTGGGATCAGTTTGGTATTTGGATAGTGGTGCTTCCTTCCACACGACGGGAGATAAGGAGCTTTTCAGTGACTTGGAGGAGAAAGATCTCGAAATGCATATTGAGATGGGCGACGATGGACGATACAGTGCAAATTCCATTGGTACAATTACCTTTCAGAGAGAGTTAGGTAAACCATTTCAATTGAAAGATGTTATTCATATTCCAGGTCTGAAGAAAAACCTTATCTCAGTTGCAATGTTGGAGGACAGAGGTTATGACATTTTTTTCAGCGATGGAAAAGATTTCTTGTAACATAAAACAACGAGTCAAGTCAAGAGGATAGGGATTCGAGTTAATAATCTCTACAAGATGGAGGTAGATGGTTGCGTTGTCATGATGCGCAAGGCAGAAAAAGTGGTGAGACGAGATGAGGGTAAATTATGGCACAGGTGATTAGGCCATCTTCATCATGGAGTTTTGAAAATCATGCAACAAATATCTACTGGACTTCCAATGGGAACAGTTGCTCAGTTAGATCAGTGCAAGGGTTGCACCATGGGGAAGTATGTAAAGTCCACCTTTCATGAAAAAGAGAACATTTCTTTGGTGATCCTGGAGAGAGTTCACACAGACGTGTGTGGACCATTCTCGGTTTATTCAATAACAAAACATAAGTATTATGTTATTTTTGTTGATGAATTTTCTCGTAAATGTCGGATCTTCTTCATGTAGAACAAGGATCAAACATTCTCAAAGTTTTGTGAGTTTAAAGCATTGGTAGAGAAAGAGTCGGGGAAGCAAGTGAAGGCTCTGAGGAGCGATAATGGTGGAGAATATATCTCCAACGAATTCAAAGACTTTTGAAACAAAGAAGGAATTCGAAGAGAACTCATAGTGCCTCATAACCCACAACAAAATGGGGTCATGGAGAGGAAGAACAGAACGATCGTGGGTGCAGCACGAGTGATGTTGCATGATTAGGGCCTACCAATGCATTTGTGGGAGGAAGCATGCAACACTGTGGTTTATGTGAAAAACCATTTTCCTCATAGAGTACTTAGCATGAGTACACCTGAAGAAGCTTTCACTGGTAAGAAACCTGATGTTTCTCATTTTAATATTTTTGGCTCATCTGTTTATGTGCATGTGACCAAAGATGCCAGGAAGAAGATGGAACCGACTGCTGAAGTTGGGATATTTGTGTGGTACATAGAAACACCCCATAATTATCGTGTGTATTTTCCTAACAGTAAGATGAATGTTATGCGAAGGGATATAAAATTTGATGAGGGGAAAGCCATGTGGTTGTTGCTTGAGAGGGATCTAGACTTGCATGTAGAGGAGGAATTGTTGGTTCCAAAAAATGAGTCTCAAGATGTGGATCAACCACATGAGGAGGTTCATGGAGTGGAGGAATCCACTCATGCAGAGCCATTCATCAAAAATGGCAGAAAGTGCACCACGGAAGCTGATAGATTGAGACTAGATGTTTCACAGAATGTAGGAGCCCCTACTTCAAAACGTAGACAGAGACAGTCTCCTGATCGATTTACTGGATACATGGCTTTGATGAGAAAATGTATTGTGACTGAGTCATATTCCTTTCAGGAAGCAATGCAAGATCCCACATGGGTAGATGCAATGGTGGAGGAGTACGACTCCATTGTCAAAAACAGTGCATCGAAAATTGTCCCAAGACCGGTCGACAAATCAGTGGTAGGTTCGAGATGGATCTACAAGGTAAAGAAAGTTGTTGATGGGAGTGTGGAGAAATACAAGGTTAGTTTTGTGGCCTAGGGATTCTCACAGATCAAGGGGATAGATTATGATGAGACCTTTGCACCTCTCACAAGGTACTCTTCCATAAGATCCATCCTTTCACTCTCAGCGTAGATGGGCTGGTGCATTCATCAGATGGATGTCAAAACTACGTTTCTCAATGGGCTCATTGAGGAAGAAGTGTACATTGAGCAGCCAAAAGGTTTTGAGACCTTTGACAGGGAGTTGCATGTGTGTAGACTCAAGAGCATGTTGTATGGGCTAAAGAAAGCACCTTGTGCTTGGTACACTTGGATAGACAATTATTTCATCGAACTGGGCTTCACCAAAAGTGAAGCGGATGCAAACCTATACCAATTTGTGGTGGAGGGTAAGATTTTAATCATTTTTATTTATGTTGATGATTTAATATCGACTGGTGATGAGCAGCCGATACACTCATGCAAGGAGGACCTTGGAAAGGAGTTCAAGATGAAGTATTTGGGCCTCCTTCATTATTTCCTTGGATTGGAAATATGGCAACGAGATGGTGAAATTTTTATGTATCAAGGCATGTATGCAAGGGAGATACTGGGTAATTTTCACATGGAGGGATGAAAACCCATGGATACTCCTCTTCTAGGAAACTGTAGGAAAGAGGATACTACTTCTGGAGAGGTAGTGGATGCTATTGTATATCCATAGTTAGTTGGTTCGCTAATGTATCTAGTGAACACGGGACCAGACATTTGCTATGCGGTTAACTAGATGATTCAAGTGATGGTTAAGCCTACCAAGATCTTTGGGAAGGCAGGCAAGCATGTCCTGATATACCTGAGGGGCACATCTGAGTATGGATTATGGTACATATAGATGGATGAGGTGAAGTTGCATGGCTTCACGGATGCAGATTGGGAAGGAAACCCAATGGATAGAAAGAGCACATTAGGGGGGGATCTTTAGTATCGGATCTGCAGTTGTTTCTTGGCATAACATGAAGCAGAGATCTGTGGCACTTAGTTTAGTGGAAGCATAATACATGGAAGCGAGTCAAGTTGCATGTGAGACTATCTAGATGAGAAAGATCTTGGTTGGTTTGTTTGGTTCTCATTTAGATCCGACAGTGATTCATTGTGATAATTAGAGTTGCATTAAACTCTCGATTAATCTTGTGTTTCATGATAGATCTAAGAATATATATATCCAATATCATCATCTCAGAGATTGTGTGAAGTGGAAGATCATGTTGCTTCAGTACATTCCTATGGAAGATCAGGATGCAGAAATTCTGATGAAGGCGCTCACCAAGAGAAAATTCGAATACCATAGAGATAGGATTGGGGTGAAGGATAATTCCTTTCTTGTTGAGAGGGAGTGTTGAAAAGTCAACAAGAAATGTGTGTCTAATTTATTTTCCCCTTAAATAAATTGGACAATAAATATTAATCTATTATGTCATAATCACTTGAAATAGTTAACTGAATTGGCAAATTAGTTAGCTATAGGAAATTCGAGTTCAAAGGTTGACTGGTGGGACATGAAATTCGAATTAGTTGTAACTGAGTGATTCGAAGTTCTAACAGAGTTATATGTGTAGTTATGTGAGTTGTGAAGTAGTTTAACTCAGTTAAGTGAGTTAAGCTCAGTTGTACTAGTTGTAACTGAGCTTACACTAGTGAGAGATCAATGAATTAATTATTAATTAATTCACAATCAGCGATCTCACATGCAATTGAAGATTTACCATTGTTAACTACATGCATGTCAGATCCAGTGGAGACTTAGTTGAGATAACAGGTGAAAGGGACAGTTTGACTATCAATTGTGATATTAGTGAGTGCACTCATGCAACCACACACACAGTGGATGTGCCTATGAGGAATGTGTAGCCTAGGTAAGAGGAATTTAAATTCATTTGCAGGGTTTTCCATTAGCAGGGATTGTGCAGAGGAGGCAGGTTGTCTGGAGGCAGTAAATTGGCACATGCATTTGCCAATTTTTGTATGACAGTGTGAGACGATTGTATATTGTACTAAGATCTCTTGGATTAGAGTTTTGTATGATATCTTTTCATGATCCATGGTATAAACATAATATATGATAGTGGGGTTTTTAGTTTTAAGATTTCCTGCTAAAAACATCTGTGTTATGTGTGATTGATATTTCTTCTTGATATTGCAATTGGCGATTGTGTTTTAAATTCTACAAGAATATTTGTAGAAGTGATTATGTATTTAACAGTGGCATATAATTGTTAGATCAGGAGAATCCAGGCAATACATAATTTGTATTGAAATTTCTACATGTGTAACCCTTAATAAATGACAAAAAGACTAGATAATGACTCATTATTGCACTCGTGCTTGTTTAGATTGTGTAGTGGGTATATGTAAATTTTCTTAAACACATCAATTATTAATAACATTTATTTATTTTTCCATGATGTCCACTCAAATTATTGATTTTGATCAATAGAATGAGAGAGTTCACATGGAAACTAGATCTTAGACTGGGTATCATTTTCCACCTACAAATAAAGGTTTTGAGGTTACATTTCATGACACACCATAGAAAGTAATGCTATGCTACCAAAATTCCTCCAGGGAGACTTGAAACCATTATTATTTTCCCTTCACCATCTATGAGAGTTTATTTCTCATTCTTACCCAATTTTTGGGTTAGAGCACACAAGGAGACAAAGGACCCTCCCAAACCCAATCCCACAAACTTGTTGATGCCATGCCATGTCTTTCCATGCCATGCAATTTTCATTCCTTAATAATAAATTCCATGGCATGCGATTTCCATGCCATTTCCATTTCCACACCATTTCTAGACCTTGCCAATCCATGCCATGCCTTTCCTTTCCTTACCTTGTGTAACGTCCCCGACCATCAACCCCACTGTCAGGCAACGCTACTATGCAAAACTTTATCATACATATATGTTTAATACCCATATTTAACCAAACAATACAGACTAAACAAAAAATTACCACTAACATACAGAATTAATGGAATTAACAATAGTTCATACATTCAACGGAATACATGAAAATATACAAGCATCACAGACATGAATTTTAATTGAAATTAAACACATAATGATACTTATCTTTGGAACTAGAGTAACTCTGGAACTGGAGTAACTCCACCAACAACGTGCATACCTTCCACTAACCTCCCAGTGTTAGACCACGATGCTCATAACGCTCAGTAGTGGGTCACCCCCAAGCTGGGACCAAGCTCCACCTAGGGCAATGGAATCCTAGACTAGGTTGAGGTTACAGGAAAACTGCATAGAGCAACCAGAAGGATTCTCTCCAGGAGCCTTCTTATGCCCACTACTCACAGACTCTCATTCCCCACATGTTTGTTCCACCCAGGAGTATACACCTTCACAAGCACAGTCCATCGATTGCTTCATCTCCCTCTTTGGGTCTCGACAACAGGATGGATCAGGAATTCTCAGAGCTTCGTAGTTGGTGTTGGACTCTCTTTGGGTGAAAACCACTTCCCAGCAGACTCTCTCACCTGGAGAGAGATGCTCATAAGCCTGACAACCTTCCTCTTCTACCACGGGCCTGACAACCTGCTTCTTTAGTACACTCCTTGACTCAGCTCCAACCAGGTGAGGACAACAACAACGGTTCAACACTCATTCACACAAGAATGACAGTAGCAACAACACATGGGCATGGCACCATAGGCGGAAACAACCCACGCTAAGACATGGCGCAGATAAAAAGATTACTCAGGTGTTGGGTTCCTCAAAAGACACATAATGGTTCACGTATTTTGGGTCTCAGGTGCATGCATGAATATTGCAAAGGTCGAATACAGAGGCCACGAGATTCACGAGAATACACCATTCGGCTTCATGGTTCTGGTTTTTAGAAATGTGTGAGGGTATACAGAGGGCACTCACGGAGAGACTACCGAATTCATGGAGGATGGAAAATGGTAAGTGAACCCCCAACACAGCTGACGCTTCAGCTTTTAACTGCATGTGCCCAGGTCGACACTTGTCGTCTTGGAGCTGCATGCGTTCCCTTTTTGTGCACGATGTCTTTCCCAGGTCTTAGGATAAAAACATGTTTGTCACACAACTTTGGAATAATAATAAATTATTATTCTCAAGGACTTAATCCCCTAATATTATCCCCTTTTTCCAACCTTTCAGCCCCTTTCCCCTTACCCACCATGTGGAAGCTTAGTCCCCTATCACTCTTTCTTCATGGTCGGTCTGCACGCAGTGATGTTTAATCTTTATTAATGTTATGCATAATTACATATACAAAAACAGGCTCCTGGCCTTTAACACTTAGGCTCTCCGGCCTAATAAACACATAATCCCACCAACTTATCAACACCCAGCTCACCAGCCTATAAAACATGATTTCAATTGATAAACATGATTACAATTCATAATATAACCGGGGCATGTCCTTGGGGTGTTACAATCCCCTCCCCTTATTTTTTCACTATCCTCAGTGCAACTCTTTACACAACATCAACAAGATTTTCAAAATATTCATAAAGATGTGGGTATTCTTCCCGCATAGAATCTTCATGCTCCCATGTCACGTCCTCAGAACCGTACTAGTTCCACTGGACCTTTACAATCCCTATGGATCGATTCCATAGTTGTTTTCTTTTCCAGTCCAATATGTACACATGATGCACTTGCAGGACACCTTCTTTCTCCACCTGAATCACATTCCAATTGATTACATGACTAGCATCAGGTATATATTTCTTAAGAAATGAAATATGAAACACATTATGTACAGTCATGGATGCAGGTATTGTAAGCATATATGCAATTGGTTCAATCCTTTCTAGGATTTCAAATGGCCCACAAAAAATGGATGCCAACTTGGAATAGTTTCTGAGCTTCAGGGAACTTCTGTTAGCTTTCACTTTTAGGAAAACATGCTCTCCCACTTTAAACTCTTTGTGGGTTCTATTTTTATCAGCATAACTCTTCTTCCTGTCTTGGGCAACTTTCAAATTCTTCTTAATTTTTAGCATTTGATCTTCTATTTCCTTGAGCAACTCTAGCCCAACTACTATTCTATCAACTGGATTATCCCATCTTACTGGAGTATTTCACTTTCTGCCATAAAGTGATTCAAATGGGCTCATATTCAATGATGCTTGATACCCATTATTGTAGGCGAATTCTACCAAGTGTAGGTAGTATTCCCATTTAGATGGTTTGTCCATCACATACATCCTTAGAATATCTTCTATTACTCTATAAACCCTCTCTATCTGTCCATCATACTCAGGATGATAAGCAGTGATGAAGTTCATATTTTTTCTGAATCCTTTGAACAACCCCTTCCAGAAATTTGAGGTAAATTTGAGGTCCCTGTCAGACACAATTGTCTTGGGAATACTGTGTAATCGTGTTATTTCCCTCATAAAAATATCAACAATGTTAGCTTCCTTGCGAGTAGTCTTTAGTGAAATAAAATGGGCATCTTTCCTAAGCTTGTCCACCACCACCATGATTGAATCATGATGCTTGCCAGTTATGGGAAATCCCATGATGAAATCCATTGTCACCACTTCCCACTTCCACTCAGGAATGGGTAAAGGTTGTAGCAACCCTACTGGGTGTCTGTGCTTAGCTTTAACCATTTGACACTCCATACATATGGCGATTTATTCTGCAATATATTTCTTCATACTTGGACAAAAGTAATGGTCTTTGACTGCTTCCATTGTTTTTTGATATCTAGGGTTCGTAGCATAAGGCATATTATGTATTTCTTTCAAAACCATAAGTTTCAATTCTTGGACGTTAGGTACATAAATTATATTCTTGTACAAAAGTGTTCCATCAATTTCCAATTTATAATTCTCCACTTTCTATGGCATCTTACCTTGTTGTAGCTTTGCTTCCAAATCCCGGTACTGCAAATCTGTATTTGCAGCCTCTGAAATTATGCCTTTAATATCAGTTTGATACATGCTAATGGTTGTAGCATGTAATTCATGCACTCTTCTGTTGAGTGCAACGAACACTTTGTTCTCTTTTCCTTTGATATTCTTGATATCAAAGTTGTACTCACAAAGGAATTCCAACCATCTACTCTGCCTAGCATTTAAGTTTGGCTGATCAAAAAAATACTTCAGACCATTATGGTTTGTCCTCAGTTCAAACTTCCTTCCCATGAGTTAATGTCTCCATTTCTTCAGAGCGTGTACAATGGACGCCAAATCCAAATCTTGAGTTGCAAAGCTCCTTTCGTGCTCTTTCAAATTTCTGGATTCATAACAAATTACGAACCCATTCTGACTGAGGAATCCTCCCAGTCCTTTTTTGCATGCATCTGTACACACTACAAAGTCTTCATTCAGATATGCAATCCTTAGGATTGGAGCACTGGTTAACAATTGCTTCAATCGCTGAAAGCTTTTCTCACATTCTTTTGTCCACTGAAACTTCTTCTCCTTCCTTTGCAAGGAAGTGATAGGGTGAGCTATCCTCGATAACCCTGCAATGAACCTTCTTGAATAGCCAACTAGACCCATAAAGGATCTGACTTATGTCACGTCTTTAGGCATTGACCATTCTCTGATGGCTTCTATCTTCTCAAGATCTACAATTATCTCATCCTTTGAAATGATATGCCCCAAGTAATGGATCTCTTTTTGATAAAACGAGTATTTTCTCAACTTGGCATACAGCTGGTGCTCTCTTAGCACCTGGAACACCATCCTCAGATGTTGTTCATGCTCTTCCTCCAAATTGGAATACACCAGGATGTCACCCAAAAAGACTATGACAAAATTGTCCATATAGTCTCTAAATACACCATTCATCAAACACATAAAAACATCAGGTGCATTTGACAACCCAAATGGAACCACTGTGAATTCATAATGACCATACCTTGTTTTGAAGGCAGTCTTGCTAATGTCTTCATCCTTAATTCTTACATGGTGATATCCTGATCTAAGATCTATTTTCAAAAATATCTTAGCATCCTTCAATTGGTCAAAGAGATCATCGATCCGTGACAAAGGATACTTGTTCTTAACAGTCACTTTGTTTAACTATCTGAAATTGATGCACAATCTCAACGTCCCATCCTTGTTCTTCACGAACTGGACCAGGTCTCCCCAAGGTGACACACTTGAGTGTATATACCCCTTTTTCAAAAGCTCTTTAAGTTGCAATTGTAGTTCTTTCAGCTCTGGAGTACTCATTCTGTAAGGAGCTTTCGACATTGGAGATGCTCCAGGCATCAAGTTTACAAAGAAGTCAATATCTCTCTTCGGGGGTAGTCCAAGTACCTCCTGAAATACATATTCAAACTCCTTTAGTACCGCATGATATCCAATATTTGAGACTGCATCCTTAGATTCTTCCTCCACATGGGCTGAAAATAATTGACAACCTTTCCTGTCAATGAGAGCTGCATTGCTAAGATTTCTCTAATAGCAACAACTCTAGGAATTCCTTGGACTGTTTTCCAATTTCCTTCCTCATCCAGGAAAGTGAATGCTTTGTTACGATAGTCTAGGATGGCATGGTGCTAATCTAACTATTCCATCCCAACTAGACAGTCATAAGAACCTAAAGGAAAAATTTTCAATTTAGCCTTTGTGCTCAATCCATTCATGTCCAATGGACATGACTTAACTAGCTCAGTGACTTTCCTCTTGGTTCCTATAGCCAACTGCACTAACCAATACTTTTCATGTTTGCTTTTCGACAATTGAAAACTTTCCACCACTCTAGGATCTATATAACTATGGCTAGCCCCTGAATCAATTAAAATAGTAAAGGCATGGTTGTTGATCATACCTTTCACTTCAATCATGTGCGACTGATATTCTACTTTCTTGTTGTCAAGGGTTGCGCAGATTCTTGGTATTCTACTGCCCATGTCTTCCACTATTTCATCTTGCTGAACATTATGGACAAATCTCACTTTTCCATTTTTGTGGGGACAATCTTTGTACTTGTGGTTCCCCTGACAACCCCAACACTGAATGGGTGTCTACCTTGGACTTTTTTCCCCTACGTCATCCATTCTCGACTCTCTAAACGATGGATATCCTTGAGGACTATTTCTAAAAAAGGGAGGTTTGTTTCCCTTCTTCCTCTGCTCTTTCTTAAATTTCTTCTGGTCATCCCAAGCCTTCCGAAAAGTAGGCTTTTCTCTTTGCTGCTCATATAACCATTTCCCTCTTCTTATAATTTCTTCCATAGCCTTAGGGTCATCATACTGGATCTTGTCACTGATGGAAGGTGGTAGTCCACTCAGATACCTTTGAATATTGACAGTCTCATCATTGATGAACGGAACATACTTTAGCAATTCCAAAAAGCTTTGTTCGTATTCATCAATGGTCATGCTGCCCAGTTTGAGTTCAAATAACTCTTTCATCTTTTAGTCATAGTATCTTTTAGTTAAGTATTTTTTCTCGAAATACCTCTTGAATTCTTTCCAAGTGACATATTTCCCTCTAATGTGTTGCACCTACACAAGTTGATCCCACCACATGGATTCTTTTCCTTTCAGTTGATACATCACAATTCTTCCTTCTGCATGAGAGGAATAATTTTGCAGTTGGAAATATTTCCTCATGCCAAGCAACCATGTTTCGGCATATTCCTCCTTCTTATGTTCTCCATCAATCGTAGGAGGCTTAATCTTGTTCATTTCTCCCTTCAGTTAATCCAATCCACATCTCATGTTCTTTCTGGTAGGAGATGGGCTTGAACTACTATGTGCCCTCCTCTTGGAGTGACCTTGGGAGTGATAATGGTGTCTAGCAACACTCCTTGATCTTCTTCCCTCAGAAGTTTGGTGACTCCCTATTTTTCTCGAGTCTCTCTCCTTGTCCAAATTATTTTATGTTCTCTCCAGACTCTTCATCAACTTTAAGTTTAATTATCCTTGTTGTTCCTTAGCTTTCATGAGATTTCTACTATCTTCTCGGTGAGTTTGGGCATCTTTCTACAATCTTTCAATGATTTTCATCACATGCCCTTCCTTATCTATCTCTTCTCCATGCCCATTGGAGTTGGACCCTTCAACTCCCAAATGAACATCCATCCCTTTAGCTTCATTATTTGAAATGGAAGAATTTTGTGCCTCCTCTATTTCTTTGCACTCACTGGCAACTCTATTCGGTTCTGGCACTCGTTAAACTTCTGCAAACATAACATGTAGACAACCAGAATTTGTCAGGTAATAATTCCTTAACAAATCTGATTCAAGAAAACTTTCAAACTCCATTTTCTTTCGGGGATCTCCTCTATGAATATTTCAGGCACTAGCCCCTTTCTCTCAGTCCCCAACCCACGCGACCATGGGTCATGACCAAGCTCTAGATCAATAAGCGCTTACTCAGGCCTTCGGAAGATTTTCAAAGCACAAAACAACAATCTCTCAGAGTTCAGAGTTACCGAACTCGCAAATTAGAGTGGATCAACAATCCATGTCTACCCAACATCCAATGGCTGACACTTACTATGGAACCTCAAGTATCCGAGTTCTAGGTGTTTGGGACTTCGGAGCTTCGAAGGATCTCGCATCCGCACATCTGAATTGTTAATCTCTGAACATTCCAAATCACCTTTGGTTACGTCATTACATCACATCACTTAACGTTTTCCAATTGCGGGGGCATGCAACAGTGGTTTGGAGCAACCCGCCTTTCATCCTGCAATTCTTCTAACGCTGACACGTAACCCCTCAGTGAAACCACAGTTTGGATTGTGGGACCGCCTTGGAGAATTAGCTTTCATGCAACTTGGGTCCCCGCAATGTATTTTGGCCGTTGATCTTGATGTATCCTGATCAACGCCACTGTGGGTCCTCCGACATTTAACTATTTTAGGTAACCTCAGGCCCCACTAACCTTTCTCATACAAGATGCCACATGGAAGAATACTAGCGACTAATACATGGCCCATTCAGATGGTTGACACTTGTCACGTTCCTAATGCCATATCAACCTTCCATGGTTCTAAATCCACTTACACTTGGCACGCAACCCATGTGTCCATGTCACCTCTAGGTGACGTCATCATGACTCATCACTTTGGCTCTTTGGGCTTCGAAGCTTTGGACTTCGGGAGTTTAAACTCCTCTATCCTCATTTTTCCCCATAGCGCTTTCTCTTGGAGTTCATGATCCACCAACACATGTCCTCCTTCACGATCAATGACTATGAGTGAATTCGACACTTCAGGCTTTAGGAGTTTAAAAATCACAACACTTGCCTCCTCCCGAAGTACTTCCACCCTAAGTACACGATCTCTTCACACGTGTCCTTCGCAACAGACGGTTGTGATCACTTCGAGACTTCGAGAGTTTGTCACACTCCACACTTGAAATCCTCCGAAGTGGCTTCCCTTTTCCTTCCTGGAAATGAATCTAACGGTCAGGCTCTTTTCCTACAATCTATGGTGTAGATCTCTTTCGGACTTCAAAGCTTTGGGTTTCAGCCTTTATCTTACCTTTGCATTCAGTTTCACTGACGTCGCGAAGTCTGAAGTGCTTCCAGGTTACCCTTTCTGCACTTTCTCCATATCTAATGGTCATAAAGGTTTTTCCTCTCCTTCTGAATAGATCCTATGGCTCCAACATCCCAAGTGTTGAGCTCTCTCTCTCTATGGTCAAATAACACACCGACTGCAGTTTTATTCTACCACTACTCCTCCTAAGATTCGTAACATGGCCAAATAACCCCTTGGAACTTAGAAACATTCTAGGGTTCGAAATTGGTTCTTCTGAACACCATTTCCACTCAAAACCTTGGGTCTAAAGACCACTTATCTAGCCCATCCATGCTCAACATTGAAACCATGCTCTGATACCATATTGTAATGTCCCTGACCATCAACCCCACTACCGAGAAACGCTACTACGCGGAACATTCTCATGCATATATGTTTAATATGCATATTTAACCAAACAACACATAGTAAACATAGAATTAATGCTAACATACAAAATTAATGGAATTAACGGTAATTCATACATTCAACATAATGCATGAAAAGATACAAGCATCACAGACATGCATTTTAATTGAAATTAAACACATAATGATACTTATCTTTGGAACTAGAGTAACTCCACCAACTACGTATAGACCTTCCATGAACCTCCCATCCTTAGACCACGCTACTCATCATGCTCAGCTGTGGGTCACCCCTGAGCTAGGACCAAGCTCCACCTAGTGTAAGGGAATCCTATACTAGGATGAGGTTATAGGAAAACTACATAGAGCAACCAAAAGGATTCTCTCCAGGAGCCTTCTTATGCCCACCACTCATAGACTCTCATTCCCCACATGCCTATTCCACCCAGAATTATACACCTTCACAAGCACAGTCCATCGGTTTCTTCACCTCCCTCTTTGGGTCTCAGCAACAGGCCGGATCAAGAATTCTTAGACTTTGTAGCTGGTGTTGGACTCTCTCTGAGAGAAAACCACTTCCCAGCAGATTCTCTCACCTGGAGAGAGATTCTCACAGGACTAACAACCCGCCTCTTCTACCACGAGCCTGACAACTTGATTCTTCAACACACTCCTTGAATCATCTCCATCCAAGTGAGGACAACAACAATGGTTCATCACTCATTCACACAGGGATGACAATAGCAACATCAGATGGGCATCGCACCGCAGGTGGAAACAACCCACGCTAAGACATGACACAACTAAGGTGATTACTCAGGTGTCGGGTTCCTTAGAAGACACATAATGGTTCAGGGATTTCGGGTCTCAGGTGCATGCGTGAATATTGCAAAGGTTTAATACAGAGGCCACAAGATTCACGTGAATACACCGGTCGGCTTCATGGTTCTAGTTTTCATAAATGTGTGAGGGTATACATAGGGAACTCGTAGAGACTCTACCCAATTCACAGAGGATGAAAAATGGTAAGTGAACCCCCAACACAACTGAAACTTCATCTTTTAACTACATGTGCCCATGTTGACACTTGTCTTCATGGAGCTGCATGCGTTCCCTTTTGCACACGATGCCTTTCCCAGGACTTAGGATAAAAACATGTTTGTCACATAGCTTTGGAATAATAATAAATTATTATTCTCAAGGACTTAAGCCCCTAAGATTAGCCCCTTTTTCCAACCTTTCATCCCCTTTTCCCTTACACACCCTGTGGAAGCTTAGTCCCCCATCAATATTTCTTCTTGGTCTGTCTACACACAATGATGTTTAATCTTTATTAATGTTTTGCATAATTACATATACAAAAATAGGCTCCTGGCCTTTAACACTTAGGCTCTCCGGCCTAATAAACACATAAGCCCACCAACTTATCAACACTCGACTCACTAGCATACAAAACATGATTACAATTCATAAACATGATTACAATTCATAATATAATTGGGGCACGTCCTTGGGGTGTTACACCTTGACATGCCATGCCATGCCATTCCTTGCCTTTTCATGCCTTATCATGACATGCCTTGCTTTTACTTTCCATGCCATGCCTTGCCTTTCCATGCCATTCCTTGCCTTGCCTTTCCTTAACTTTCCATAACTTGCCATTCCATGTCACACATTTCCTTTCCTTCCCTTTCATTCCATGCCTTCCCATGCCTTGCCTTTCCATGTCATTCCATGTCATGCCTTTAATTTCCTTCACTTTCCTTCACTTTCCATGCCATGCCTTTCCATTCCATTCTATGTCTTTCCTTGCCATGCCATGCCTTGTCTTTCCATGCGATTCCTTGTCTTTCCATGCGATGCTTTGCCATGTCATGCCTTGCCATGCCATGCCATTTCCATGCCAATGTTATGCCTTTCCAATCCATGCCATGCCATGCCTTATCTTTGCATGCCTTTCCTTGCCATGCCTTTCCTTTCATTGCCTTGCCTTTCCATTATAATACCCCTAGGTTGAACCCTAATTGTAAATGTAAATGTAAATATTCTTCTAAGCTGGTGATCTGATGATATAGGGCCTTTGGTCTGATTCTGAGTGCATTGAGTCACTGTGCGGGGATCTCATGCCAAAATAAGAGTGTGCACATTCCAGAGTTATGCGCACACTAGTTTGAGTGTGTGATCTTAGGGATAGGGAGCCTTTGTATATATGTTGTGTTTTATAGGCTGGTGAGCCAGGTCATTATAGGCTGGAATGTTTATATGATTATTAGGACAGGGAGCCTAGATGCTAAAGGCCATCATTCCTATATTTTAATTGTAAATCATCCTCATATTATTAATTAAGTACACCACTGCATGCAAACTGAATAAACAAAAGACATGGGGGGCTAAACTCCACTAGAAAGAGGTAAGAGAGCTAAGATTATAGGAAAGGGGTTAAGCTAAAGGGGGCTTAAGCCCAAAGGAATATTTTATTAATATTCCTAAAGTTTAAAGTCTAAAGTATGGTATATTCATTCTATCCTAAGTCCCTAAGGGGGAACGTATCACCAGGTGGGGAGGTCCATGTGGAGGCCCATGTAGTCCCAACATGACAAGTGTAAAGTTGATAAAATGAACATATATTTGGGGGAAATTAGTTAATTTTCCCATCATTCTTGGATTATTCACATAGGTTTTCCTACCATCCAGAACTCTATTGTTGTTTCCATCACCATACATGTATTTGGGAAGCTTGGCATTGTGGACAAAGAGAAACCTTGTTTGACTGCAGGTTGAAGAGGCGAGTTGTCAGGCCCATGGTTAAAGAAGAAGGTTGTTAGGCCCGTAGGAATTCTCTCTGGGTGAGAGATTTTCTATATCGAAGAAGCGGGTTGTCAAGCCCATGCGTAGTTTCTCTAGGAAAGAAGCTACTCGGATTTGTTCCCTGGTGCATTGGGAAATGGCTACATGGCTATGAGACTTCCAGTATGGTCTGTTGTTGAAGCCCAAAAAGGGAAGTGGGGCAGTTGAGGGACTCTTAATCAAGGAAGGGGCACACATCCTGGGGTGAGACAAGAATGTGGGGAATGAGAGACTGTAGGCTAGTTGCAGCAGTTGGGCACCTTGGACTAAGGAATTATGCTGCTTTCTAGATCTTAGACTGACTTCATATTATATTTTCCTTGGTAGAGTTTAGCCCTAGCTCAGGGGTGACCCACTACTGAGATTACAAGTAGTGTGGTCTATGGCTTGGAGGAACGTGGAAGGTTTGCATGCAGTTGGTGATATTTTTATCAAAGATAAGTGTCAATTGTGTGTCAAATTATGTGTTGCATCATTACTTATGTATTTTTTTATGGGTTTCTCTTGTGTATGTTGCATGTGTATTTATATTATTATTTTGTACGAATATTTTTATTTCTATAATAGTTGTCTATTTTAATTTTGTATACAGTTCAAATTATTCATGTGGCATAGTCCAACAGGTGGATGGGGATGTTACTATATGGTATCAGAGCTCTAGTTTTCAACATTGAGCATGGATGGGCCGAACAAATTGAATTGAAGAGAAATTTCAAAGAGAATTGATTTGGAAGTGGCCAAATTTCAAGTTACAGTGCGTCCATGGTAAAAATCAGAAGCAATTGCATGGAATTGGGAAAAAGCCCCAGTTTCAGTTATTAAATTTATGGGAAATTTGAAAATTTTGGTCAAGTGGTGAGATATTCTTAATTTGATATCTGTTCTAGCAAATTCAGACCGAGAATTGGTTGAATTTGAATTTACAAGGTGCCATGAGGGTGTTGTGAGAACACTTTGATTGTGTTCAAAAGCTTAAGAGGTGTAGCCATTTGAGAAAAAAAGGAGAGGCCAAGGAGTCGACCCTGCATTAGAGAGATCAAAGGCCGATCCTTTGAAAGATTGAGAAATCCTTCGTTGGAGGGAAGCGGAACCACAGAGGAGAGAAATCACAACAACCGTTGATTTGGGATGCAATATTAGATTTGGTTCGTTGGATCAAACCCAGACAATGTTGGTTGTGGAACCTGATTATCTTCCTGATTCATAGGTCTTTATTTTCAACCATGTTTATACCCCATGAAGACTTTACACCCTGAAATAATTTTCACTCCTCCACGTGGGGGAGTGTAGGGGGGGTTACCCTCCCTGGGAGGTCCAGGAGAAAGTGGCCCCCTGAAAGAAATTTTTTCTTGTAAATGTAGATTGTAATTTCATAGTAAATCTAGACCGTTCATTGTAAGGTTGCATATATGACAATAGAAGCTATGTTGGGGTTTTTTTTCTTAGAAGAAAACCCTCTTTTATGAGGGAAATGTATTGTGGCTATGTATCATTGTGAATATTGTATTCTGAGTGAGAATACTATGAGAGAAAAAAGAGCACGTTACAATGGTTGTGATGTAGGTTGTATCCCTTCATTTGCTGGATAATAATAAAGGAAGGACTTGGCAATTTCTCTAGTGGACGTAGCCCACATTGGGTGAACCACGTATATCTATGTCTCTATTGTATTTTGTATCTTCTGTGTTTTATTTCTGCATTTTTTTTTATTTTATTTCTCCATGATCCTTTTTTCCTAACAAATGGTATCAAAGCGAAAGGTAACTCGTAGGAAAAGAGGGTTCCTGGTTCAAGTGGTAGCAATGGCAGAAGATGGAAAGTTTAGGGTCGAGAAATTTAATGGCCAAAACTACCAGTTATGAAATATGTAGATGGAAGATTATTTATATCAGTAGGATCTATTCCTACCATTGGGTGGAATAGCAAAGAAGCTGACGTCCATGAAGGATGACGAATGAGAGGTTCTTGACATAAAGGCACTAGGAACGATACAGATGAGCCTGGAAACATTGGTGGCTTTCAACAGTTCGAAAGAAAAGAAAAGAAAGAATTTGATGGACACATTAGCTAAATTGTATGAAAAACCCTCAATGTCCAATAAGGTATTTCTAATGAAGATGTTATTTAATATGAATATGTTAGAAGGTGGGTCTATTGGAGATCATTTAAATGAATTTAATACACTTACTAATCAACTAAGTTCTGTAAAAGTGGACATTGATGATGAGATCAGGGCTCTTCTAGTCCTGTGCTCATTGCCAGAAAACTGGAATGACTTGGTCATGGTTGTAAGTAACTCTGTCTCTGGTTCAAAAACTTTAAAATTTGACGATGGTGTTGGTGTTATCCTTGGTGAGGAAATGCAATGGAAAAACACATGTGATACATCAGGTAATTCGTTGAACATGGAGAACAAGAGAAGAAAAGATGATAGAGGAAATGGCTTAGGAAACCATGGGAATTCTAGGAAGGGTAGATCCAAATACAGACTGGGAAAGATAGAGTGCTAGAATTGTGGGAAGAAAGGACATATGAAGAAATACTGTAGAGCTCTAAAGAAACAAAGATATGGACAATAGGAGAAAAATTAGGAAGCAAATGTAACAGGTTATGTGTTACAAGATTCTTTGATTCTTTCTGTAGATAATATTTTTTAGTCTTGGGTAGTAGATTCAGGGGATTCATTTCATGCCACACCCCATAGGAAATATTTTCTATATTATTTTCAAGGTGATTTTGGATAGGTGATTTTGGATAGGTTATTTTGGGTGATAATGCACCATGCAAAATTGTTGGAATGGGAAAGGTAAAAATAAATCAAAGGAATATAAACTAATGGTTGTTGAAAGAGGTAATACATGTTCCATATCTAAGGAAAAATCTAATTTCAATAGGGAAGTTGGCAAGTGAAGGTTGTATATACATATTTACAGATAAGGTGTGGAAGGTCACCAAAGGATCATTGGTAATAGAAAAAGTAGAGAAGGTAAGTACATTGTATTTATGTACTGGTAATATTGACTCTTCTATCTCTTTAGCTTCTACAAGAGTGGATAATACACTGTGGCATCATAGACTTGGACACATGAGTGAGAAGGGGATGCAAATACTTCAAAAATGAAATTTGATGACAGATCTTAAACAAATTGATTTGGATTTCTGTGAGCATTGTGTTTATGGAAAACAAAAGAGAGTTAGATTTCTCAGAGTTGGAAAAGAAAAGAAGAGTGAAAGGTTAGAGCTTGTGCATACAGATGTATGGGAACCAGCTCATGTATCATCTCTTCGTGGCTCTCGTTATTATGTTACTTTTATTGATGACGCAACTGGAAAAACTTGGATTTTTTGCATTTGAAAAAAATATGATGTTTTTGATACTTTTAAGAGATGGAAATCTTTGGTTGAGAATGAGACATGATAAAGGTTGAAGTGTCTCAGATCAGATAATGGAGGTGAATATTGCAGCAAGGCGTTTGATTATTACTATTCATACCATGGGATTCGTAGAGAGAAGACAGTTCCAGGAAAACCACAAGAAAATGGTTTGTCAGAAAGGATGAACAAGACAATCATTCAGCCTGCAAGGAGTATGAGATTTCATGTTGGTTTGCCCTTACAGTTCTGGGAAGATGTTGTATATATTGTTGTTTACTTAATAAACAAAGGACCTTCAATTTATTTGGATGGTGGAATTCCAAAGGAGGAATGGACAAGTAAAAAGGTAAACTATTCCTTTTTGAAGACTTTCGGTCGTGAAGCATTTGTTCATATTGATAAAGAAAAGAGAACAAAGTTTGAGGCAAAATCCAAGAAGTGTACCTTTATTGGATACGGTGTTAATGATTTTGGCTATCGCTTATGGGATTATAAAGATCAAAAAATAATTAGGAGAAGATATGTCATATTCAATGAGAAGGTCATGTACAAAGATCAGTTGTAGGGAAAAAAATATGAAAAAGAAAAAATAGAATACAGAGTGCTTGATGAGATCATTGAAAAATAAATTCCAAAGGTACCAGAAAATCAAAATGTACAACAACGAGAGCAACAAGTACCTCAAACTCTTGCAAGTATTGTTAAAATATCTACCAGGTTAATTAGACACCTTGGACGATACTCTCCTTCATTGTATTATTTATCGTTGATTGATTATGGTGAACCAGAATGTTATGAAGAGGCAATGTAGGTAGACACTAAAAATAATTGGGAGAAAGGAATGAAAGAGGAAATGGATTCCCTAGTAAATAACCAGACTTGGGATTTGGTTCAGTTGCCTGCAGGAAAAAGAGCATTGCAGAATAAATGGGTTTACAAGTTGAAGGAATAAGATGGAGGAAAAAAGCAGTACCATGCTAGACATGTTGTAAATGGGTTTGTACAAAAGAAAGGTATAGATTTTGATGAAATATTTTCTCCTATTGTTAAAATGACTTCAATTAGGACTATTTTAAGTCTTGTGGTAGTAGAATAATTTCATCTTGAATAGTTTGATGTAAAACCAACTTTTCTCCATGGGGATTTAGAGGAAGAGATTTATATGCAGCGGGCATAGGGATATGAGGTCAAAGGGAAGGATAATTTGGTATGCAGGTTGAAGAAGATATTGCATGTCTTAAAGAAAGATCCAAGGCAATGGTATTTGAAGTTTGACAGGTTTATGACAGACCAATGTTATAGTAGATTTCATTATGATCACCGTGTTTATTTTAAAAGGATAGAAATTGGAAGCTATATTATCTTGTTATTGTATGTAGATGACATGCTTGTTGCAGGGTCTAAAATGAAAGATATAAATGTGCTCAAGAAGAAATTAGCTAATTTATTTGCGATGAAGGATTTGGGTGCTACAAAGAAAATCCTTGGTATGAGAATAACAAGAGACAAGAAAAATTGCAAATTGACATTGTCTCAGGGTGAGTACATAGAGAAGGTGTTGGGGAGGTTTAGAATGCAGAATGAAAAACCAATTAGTACACCTTTGGCCAACCATTTCAAAATAACTAAGGAAATGTGTCCCAAGAAACAGGAGGAGATAAAATACATGTCCAGGGTCCCTTATTCATCAACAACCGACAACTTGATGTATGTGATGGTTTGCACAAGTCCATATATTACACATACAGTGGGAGTTGTGAGAAGGTATATGAACAATCCAAGAAAAGAACATTGGGAGGCAGTAAAGTGGATTCTCAGGTATTTGAAAGGTAGTTCTACTCACACATTATGTTTTAAAGGTTCAGAAAATTTTCTACAGGGATATGTTGATTCAATTATGGCAGGTGATAAAGATAGTAGGAGGAGAACCACAGGGTATATTTTTAATGTAGGTGAAAAATTAGTAAGTTGGACTTGAAAACTGCAAAAGGTTGTTTCACTTTCAACAATAGAAGCTGAGTATGTTGTTGCTACAGAGGTTAGTAAAGAAATGATTTGGTTATAGAGGTTTATGGAGGAATTGGGAAAGAAGCAGGAGAATAGCAAGTTGTACTGTGACAATGAGAGTGCCATTCATCTTGAAAATAACTCAACCTTCCATTCGAAGAATAAAAATATACAACTAAGGTACCATTTCATACGATCCATCTTGGAATATGGACATTTGAAGTTGGAAAAGATACACACTAGCCAGAATCCTGCAGACATGTTAACTAAGGGAGTAACCTGGGAGAAACTGAGTTCCTGCTCAGTTTCAGTTGGTATTCAAGCATGAAGGTGAAGATGAGAAATTTTCCAGGTCCAGGAAGGATCATAGTCCAACAAATACAACAACGATGGAGTTATTGAGATCAGTCTCCAAGTGGGAGATTGTTGGTTGTGGAGCTTGATTATCTTCCTTATTCAGAGGTATTTGTTTGCAGCCATGTTTATACCCCATGAAGACTTAACACCCCAGAATAATGTACACTCCTCCATGAAGGGGAGTGCAGGGGGGTGTTACACCCCCTGCAGGGTCCAAGGGAAAGCGGGCCCTCGATGGGGATTCAAGGGAAAACCCCCAAAGGAAAAATTGCCTTGTAAATGTAGATTGTAATTTCATAGTAAATCTAGACCATTCATTATAAGGTCCTAGATGCGACGATAGAAGTTATGTTAGGGTTTTTTTCCCTAGAAGGAAACCCTCTTTTATGAGGGAAATGCATTGTGGCTATGTGTCATTGTGAATATTGTATTCTAAGTGAGGAGACAGTGAGAGAAAGAAGAGGAAGTTACAACAGGTGTGTTGTAGGTTGTATCCCCTCATTTGCTGGATAATAATAAAGGAAGGACCTGGAAATTTCTCTGGTACACATAGCCCACACTGAGTGAACCACAAATATCTGTGTCTCTATTGTATTGTGTATCTTTTGTGTTTTATTTACACATTTGTTTTATTTTATTTCTCCGTGATCCTATTTTTCCAACAGACGAGAGGAGAGTGCACGACAGAGGAGATCAGATCCCAACAATTGGATATGAGCATAGTAAAACGAGAACCATTTATAAAATTTCTTAGGACGTAAGTCTTGGCCAAAGTGGAGTGGATCTCAGCCATAGATCCCATCATGGAATGTGAGTCATAGATCTCACATTTTAGAGATTCGACACTTCGGGAAAACATGACCCTTGTGTCGCCAGGAGGAGAAATCCTCGAAGCTATGAAGTCCTGTAGTAAATATACACCATAGATCACTGGGAGAGTGTGATCCATTGGATTCCCAAGTGATTCGGCAATTCATGACTCCAAGGGAAATTGGTTGTGGTTTCACAGAGTGGAGAATTCCCCAAAGTACTGAATTCTGGTGTAAATATTGATCGTCGGTTATTGGGTAAACATGTTCGTAGATTTCCATGTATTCAAAAATTAGATTATCCATAGGATTATGGGTGAAAGTTTATTTTGTCTAAAAAGTATCGATGCTCTGAAGTATTGTAGTTAATCCTAGTCATCGATCAAAGCAGAGTCTCATCCGTAGATCTCCACCCTTCTCCATTTCGGTGTTTGGCAATACGAGAGTGTGGTGTTCGTCTAGAGTGAGAAGCCCTGAAGCCCAAAGCCCATATTTAATCACAACTGTTGGGTGTGGGAGGAGTGTGAGCCGTACAATTCAGTTGGGTGTTCAGAAATTCGGGAGTGTTGTGGTTGTCTGGAGCAAGAAGCCCCAAAGCCTGCAGCCCGGATTTAATCACATATGTTGGTTGTGGGAGGTGTGTGAGCCATCAATTTTATTTCGATGTTCAATTGTTTAGGAGTGTGGTGGTCATCTGGAGCTCGAAGCCTTGAAGCTCGAAGCCTGGAGTTAATCATAGCCATTGGCTATGGGAGGAGTGTGATTCATCGATTTCAGTTCGATGTTCAGCTATCCAGGAGGTAGCGTGTGTTGTATTTGGGAAAATTTTAAACCCCGGAGTCTTGAAGTCCTGGATTTGATCTCATTCATAGATCAAGGAGAAAAGTGTGGACCATTGATCTTTGAACTCTTCAAGAGTTTTCCAGTTCATAAATCCAAGAGATTTACGAGTTGGAGTCGTGGAAACTAATGAATCCTAGAGTTCTGAAGTGAATCTCCACCATAGATCGTGGAGGAGGGAAGAGAATCCATGCCAGCCATCAGATCTGGATGTAAGAGTTTAAAGAGATGAAAGATAGGGAGAAGACCTACACCCATTGGTCAAAGTCACTTTATGACCGAATTCGGCCGATAACTACTTCGGGAGATTGGAGTGTTGAAAAGGTGAATTTTCATGAAGCGTCAAAATCCCGAAGCTCTGGATATTGCCTTTTAGTTGAGCACTTGGTTCTAGCCCGTGGTCACATGAGATTTATGTCGAAGAGAAGGGGATAACACCTGTGTGTTTGATTCTAGGTGAAAGGGGCTTATAGTAAAGCGCCCGCGGGTTTTTTTGGACCTCCATAAAGAAATAAAAAGGGCATGTGTACATTAAGAGAGGATCCAACATCGATCCGAGAGCTAATTTGGCTCTAGAAGAATGTTCTAAGACCGAGAGCTCGCACAAGTCCCTAAGAGGGATGGGGGTTTATATCATAGAACTTTGACTGAGACCTTCAGGAAATCTATTGAATCATAGAACACAATCATGGAGATGAATTAAAATTTTGGGTATGTTAAAAATGTTTAAGATGGCACAAAAGGTACTTGTAGCATTCAAGGCCAAAAACACTAATTGGCCTAGAACTTCAGCAGGTTGTAACTAGTAGCCCGGAACCCAGAAAGAGGTGAAACTTTGACAAACTATCCAAAAATTTTATATGAATAAACCCAATTGGGATCCTACCAAAAAAACAATGGAAAAGGTGAAAAAATGCATAATTACAGTTCATATTTGCACCTAGTTGAGGTGTTAACAGGAGAAGTTAATGGGCAATTTTGAAATGACCATAACTTTATGCTCAAGACTCAGAATTGAGCAAAGGAGCAGTCATTGGAAAGGTATTGGATAAGGGAGTCTAACTATCCAACAAGAAAATTGACTTGGGTAGTTGATTTTTCACAAGGAAATTAGAAGAAAGAATTATGATGCATTATTGAACCATAATTGTACATAATTTCATGAATTTGATAAATCAATTAGCCTAACAAGTTTTGTTGGCTGCAAATTTTGCAGATTTAACAACATTTAGTTCATAATAGGTGAGAAAGAGAAATTTAGTTAAATATAAGCAGGGGTACTCATGGAAAGAGTTCTATGAAAAAAATCTTTCATAAGATGATCAAAAGCCAAGACTACAAAATGTTAAGGTATGAATCTAGGTGTAGCCATAAAATCTTGGGAAGCCACTAAAGGAAGTCCACTCATGTTAGTCAAATACTCAATGGAGTATGGGAAAAGGAATAGATAATGTAGTGAATGAAATAGTGAAAGTCCATTCACTCCCAAAGAAACCAATATATAGATTAAGAAATACACTTGAGTTAGATCTATTATAAAAGGAATTGACTATCATAATGATAGTAATCAGATAAAGAGAGAGGATTAATGCATATATGGATAAATATTGCATCATCTCCATGGATTAGCTATGGAATTATAGAGTAGTTCTTCCCTTATGGTTATCAGAGTGCGCAATGGAAGCATGGTATGAAGGGAATCACTTCAAGGGTAAAGAAATGAAGGTGCACATAAGTAAGGAGTGTCAGTTGAGGCATAAAACAATATACTATGGAAATATTGGATCTAGAATGATGCAATAAAACTCCTAGTAGAGTAATTACGCAAAGATAAATGTATTAGAGACTGGATTAAATTCATGACTAAATTAAGATAGTTGAAAGGTACCAATCGATGGAAACCAAGTTATACATAGTCTTTTGCAACACTTGAGGAACTGTGACAACAATGGGAAGGAATTTTGAGTACATTCCCAAGAGATGAGTGCATTGATAGGGTACATTGGGATGTTAATGCAAAAGGATTCAAGCATGAAGAAGAAGGAATAGGTGCATAAATATGGCATGATGGAAGTTGATTATGCAATTCAGGTTGAAATCAGATGGGTCAGGACAGGAGAAAGTAATGGTTCATTAAGTAAATCCAAGTGCTAATATGTTTAGTGAAGGGATGGTTGAATCAATTTGTTTTAATAAAGAAATTGACATTAAATATACAAGGTTAATTAAAGAGCATGGCTGGAAATGTAATTTGGTCATGTAGGAGTTGTATCAGAGGGATCCAAGTAATAGTGGAATGCCGAAAATTAATATCAGCATGATATATGGATACAAGTGTGCAAAGTAGATAAAAAAAGTTGGGATAGAAAAGTAATCAATATAGAGTACAATCAGGCACATTGTTTTCTTTTTTAAGAACACAGAAAGATTAAGGAATCTGGGAATAATTGAAGACTTCTAGGAATAACAAAGAAAAATGATACAGGGAAAAAGAAGTTGTTGCAATTACTGTAGCAAAAATTATGTTATGGCTTGTTGGACAACCATACATAGTACACGAAATTGAAATGGAAATGCATTTAGAAGCATGCTAATGATGCATTATTAGTGAATACAAATATGAATTGATGTATGCCAATTCTCTAATATACATATATAAAATAATAAGACTAGGATTAGTCTATTGTTGAATATATATTAATATGAAAGCTGCTAATGGTGGTTGTTGTACCAGGAAATAGAGAATTATTGCATGTTTGCAAGTGCTTCTACTAATTATGCCGCATGTAGAAGAAAGCAACATAAAGATGAAGAGTGGATTATAAGTATTATAATAGAAGCATGGGAGCTTCTATTGTTATCAACGATCTAGGTAGAATTAAATTCATTTAATGGAAGATATGCATGTATGAGTTTTATGTACTCTTATTGCATATTTGATGAAGCTAATTTAGGTAAGATTTTATTCAGCTAGTTTTACTTTATAAAATCACATTATTGTATTAGTTGAATGCATTGATGCGAATAAAATACCAGTAGGTGTGGTAAAGGCCGGAGGCCTGTAATAATTATAAAATATTTTTATCTTTTGAATGCATACATTGACATAGCAACATGCCATGTTAATTGGTTATGAGCTAATAACCAAGGAAATAAAAGTTATCAACCTATTATAGGAATGGATGCCAGAAAAAGTAGTCATGTATGAGACCATGACATGGTTGTCTATGGAAAGGTATGGTTATGGAAAGGATATGTACCACACAAATATCCAATGAAATTCCTACTTCTAAATAATAATTGGACTGCAACCTTTTTACTAACACTAATGAACACCACATAATTATATTCTTGGTGTAGTGTTCAAGTAGAAAATGAAGGCATAAAAATAATTGAGAAGAAAATAGGAAGTGTATGGAGAATGTGTCAAGGAATTGGACATACTTCCAATTTACCAATGGTGAGATACATGACTTAGATATAGAGCATTCTGAAAAATCAATGCAAAGATGCAATGAATAGATATGCATTGACAATTGCACTCATGCATAGTAAGTCGTAGATTTGCACTTATGAATGATAGAACTGTTATATTTAAATGCATTTGTTGAATGTGTTTTGTGAATGCATACATATATGTTATTTAATGGAAATAATTATACTAAGAGTTGAAATGTTACAACTATTACTAACTCATGGAGTTGAGAACATTTCAGGAGCTGTTAGACATTGCAACAGGAAATTTGCAAGTCAAGTAGTCACATGAGCATTGACTACATGAAATTTTTGTTTAGTAAACAAAGAAATAATTGCTAGGAAAATGAAAGTATAATTGTTGAAAATTCCTATGCAAAGAATGATAATTCATTCTATTTAATAAATTGTTTGATAGTTATGATTGAATGGTTAAGTATAGACAATTCTAAGATCACATTGTATGGTTTTGGTACATATTGCAATGAAAGTATAATGTATAGGAAATACTGATAATCTGTTGGTTGAATGAAAAATGGAAGAATTGCAGGAAAAGTGGTATTCAATATGGTGCTTGCTGAAATCCATAAGGAAGACTGCATCCTACTATTGCAACATCCATGAAAAATTATGAGATAAAATTATTTTGGGAAAATTTGAATTCCTTATGAAATAAGTTTGAGTTTCTAAATGAATTTATATAATGTTCTCTCATAATAATTGTATGTGTGTGATACAGATGAGATAATATTGATTAAAGTTGGAATGCTTGGGAAGAACAACTATTGCTGGAAACACTAGAACCCTATAAATGTAGAACCTTAGTGGGGTTCTAATAATAAGTTGGTGCTCTCCTTTTGTGTGAAATCCTTGGCAAGATGGATCATTGAGGGACTGTGTAGCATTGAATGGATACCTAAGCCTTGAAGGGTGAGTGAAACAAGGAAGATGAAACTCATGAGTGCTTATGGAATAATAAGCTATAATCATGAGGGTGTATCAAATGGAACAGTGAGATGGATACTTTCCTGAAGCAACTCTATGGAATAGAGAAAATGACTTCCAACTACAGTATGAATACATGAATTGGTGCTTGAAAGCAGAGCAACAGGTGGATAAAAATATTCATTAGAAAATGCATAGATTTTTTTGAGGAATTTTGAATTGTACATGGTATATAATGCACTGAGGACAATGCATAAATAAGTGGGAGGGGAATGTAATACCCCTAGGCTAAACCCCAATTGTAAATGTAAATCTAAATATGCTTATAAGTTCGTGAGATGATGATACATGGTATTTGGTCTAATTTTGCACGCATTGAGTCAGTTCGAGGGAATATCATACCAAAATAAGAGTGCACACATTCCAAAGTTCCGCGCACAATGGATTGAGTTTGTGATCATAGGGCCAAGGATCCTTTATGTATATGTCATGTTTTATAGGTTGGTGATCCAGGTCATTATAGGATGGAATGCTTATATGATTATAAGGATAGGGAGCCTGGATACTAAAGGCCATCGTGTCTATATTTCAATTGTAAATCATACTCATATTATTAATTAAGTACACCACTGCATGCAAACCAAAAAAAAAAAGGATATGGGGGGATAAACTCCATTAGAAAGGGGTAAGGGAGCTAAGTGTCTAGGAAAGGGGTTAATATAAATGGGGCTTAAGCCCAAAGGAATATTTCATTAATATTCCTAAAGTCTAAAGTATAAGGTATGGGATATTCATTTTATCCTAAGTCCCTAAGGGGGAACGTATCACCGGGTTGGGTGGGGGGGGGGTCCATGTGGAGGCCCATGTAGTCCCAACATGACAAGTGTCAAGTTGGGAACATGCACATATATTTGGGAAATTAGTTCATTTTCCCATCATTCATGTATTATTCACACAAGTTTTCCTACCATCTGGAACTTTGTTGTTGCTTCAATCACCATACATGTATTTGGGAAGCTTGGTGTTGTGGACAACGAGAAACGTGTTTTGACTGCAGATTGAAGAGGCGGGTTGTCAAGATCGTGGTCGAAGAAGTGGGTTGTTAGGCCCGTGAGTAGTTTCTGTAGGTGATAATCTACTTGTATTTTTTCCTTGGTGCATTGGCCAATGGCTACAAGGCTCTGAGACTTCCTGTCTGACCTATTGTTGAAGCCTCGAAAGGGAAGTGGGGTAGTCGAGGGACTATTAAGAAGAGAAGGAAAACACTTCCTAGGATGGGACATGCATGTGGACAATGAGATATTGTATTCTAGTTGCAACATTTGGGCACCTTGGACTGAGAAATTAGGCTGCTTGCTAGACCTTAGACAGACTTAGTATTCCATTTTCCTTGGTAGAGTCTATCCCCAACTCGGGGGTGACCCAATGTTGAGATTACAAGAAGTGTGGTCTATGGTTTTGAAGAATATGGAAGGTCTGCATGCAGTTGGTGATCTTTTCATCAAAGATAATTCTGAATAGTGTGTTAAATTATGTACTGCATCATTATTTATGAATTTTTTTTATGGGTTTTTCCTATGCATGTTGCATGTGTATTTCTATTATTATTATCTATGAATCTGTGTATTTGCAGAATAGTTGTATGTTTTAATTTTGTATACAGTTCGAATTTTTCATGTGGCATATCCCAACATGTGGATGGGGATGTTACAACCATGGTATGGTATGGTATGGTATGGTATTCCTTGGATTGCCTTTCCTTTCCATGGTATGGTATGGTATGGTGAAGGCATAGCATGGATTTACTTGCCATGTCAAGCCATGGTATGGTATGGTATGGTATGGTATTCATTTCCTTGCCTTGCCATGGTATGGTATGGTATTGTATGTATTTCCTTGCCTTTCCTTGCCATGGTATGGTATGGTATGGTATTCCTTTCCTTTCCATGCCATGACATGGTATGGTATGCCTTGAATTTCCATGCCATGGTATGGTATGGTATGCATTTCCTTTCCTTTCCATGGTATGGTATGGATTGCAAGGAAAGTCAAGTGAAGGCAATGTATGCAAGTGAAGGAAAGGAAAATGAAGGCGATTCCATTTCCTTCACTTTCCATGTCATGCCTTGCCATTCCATTTCATTCCTTTCATTTTCATGCCATGCCTTGCCTTTCCATGCCATGCCTTGCCTTGCCTTTCCATGCCATGCATTTCATTTCCTTTCCATGCCTTTCCTTCACTTTCCATGCCTTTCCTTTCCATGCCATGCCTCACTAGACCATGCCTTTCCATGCCTTGCTTTTCCTTCACTTTCCATGCCATGAGTTTCCTAAATGAAAAATTTTAATACGTAAATGAACAAGTTTAATACGTAAATGAACAAGTTTAATACATAAATAGTGCTTGTACTAAATGAACAAGTCTAATACACAAAATTTACAATCAAAGGATTCATTAAGCATGTAATTATACAACTTGTTATTGCATATATCTTAGATAAAAATACTTGCATGAGAATTTCAATTTCATAACATAAGCTTTCTTTATTCATATATCTAAGGTATCTTCATAATTGTCAAACATGGATTATCATAATTAATAGGATTTACCTACACCTAGACCTACACGCACACATAGACCTAAAGCTAGACCTTGCCTTTCCTTGCAATGTCATACCATTCTTTTCCTTGTCATTTCTTGCCTTAAATTTTCTTTCCTTGGCTTGCTTTGCCTTTCCTTTAATTTCCATACCAACTTCTCCTTGAATGGCTTGAGGAGGCGAGTTGCAAATCATGATAAAAATCAAAACAGGATTTAGATTGGAAAACCTTTGGTTGCATTAGATCCAAAGCATCGAGTTTCAGCTAGTGGTGCCCCTCCATTGTCATTATGTCGACTGAAAAACCATTTGTTGGAGTATCTCTAGCACTAGGTTTTTTCTCAATGAGGCATAATACAATTTCTTAAGAGGAGGTCAATTTTAAAGAACATTGTGTGGGGAATTTGTGGGTACTGTAGTCACTTGGGCCTTGGCCAAACAGACTTGTGGGAGCTTACAAAAATTTGTTATGTTGCTCGGTTTCTATTTTATGCCCCCGGACCAAATTTGCCACATGTCCCTGAATGACTTGAGGAGGCGATTTGCAACTTGCAATAAAATTCAAAATGAGACTCAGATGGACAAACCCTCAATTTCATTGGATCCAGAGAACTAAGTTTCATCTAGTGGGGCCCCACTTCTATCATTCCGTTGACCAAAATACCATTTTTTGGAGTATGTCCAACACTACAATTTTGCTCAATGCTTATTACATATGTTTGAAAATTTAACACCTTGTTGGGCTAGACATGGCATGGCAAGGCATGGAAAGTGAAGGTGTGGAAAGTGAAGGTATGGCATGACAAGGAATGGAAAGGAAAGGAAAGGAATGACAAGTGAAGGCATGGAAACTGAAGGAAAGGAAGGTAAAGGCATGACAAGGAAAGAAAAGTGAGCATAAGGGAAGTGAAGGCAAGTCAAGGCAAGTGAAGGAAAGGAAAGTGAAGGAATGTAAAGTGAAGGCAAGGAAAGGAAATTGAAGGCAAGGTAAGGCAAGTGAAGACAAGGCATGTCATGAAAAGGCAAGGGATGAAAATACAAGAATACCATAGAAAGTGAAGAAAAGTGAAGGCGTGGAAAGTGAAGGCAAGTGAAGGAATGGAAAATGAAGGAAAGACAAGTGAAGGCATGGAAAGTGAAGGCAATGCAAGGAAAGTGAAGACAAGAAAAGTCAAGTGAAGGCATGGAATGGCATGGCAAGGCAAGGAAAGACATGGAAAGGAAATGAAAGTGAAGGCATGGCAATTGAAGGCAAGTGAAGGCATGGAAAGTTAAGGAAATTTAAGGAAATTTAAGGTAAGAAAAGGAAAGTGAAGGCATGGCATGGCATGGAAAGGAAATGGAAGGCAAGGAAAGTGAAGGAAAGGCAAGGCATGGCATGGAAAGGCAATACATGGAAATACAAGAATACCATATAAAGTGAAGGCAAGGAAAGTTAAGGAAAGGAAAGGAAAGGAAAGGTAAGTGAAGGCAGGTGAAGGAAAGTGAAGGCATGGAAAGTGAAGGAAGGTGAAGGAAAGTGAAGGCATGGAAAGTGAAGGAAAGTGAAGGAAAGTGAAAGCATGGCAAGTGAAGATAAGTGAAGGAATGGCATGGCATGGAAAGGCAATGCAAGTGAAGGCATGGCAAGTGAAGGAAGGTGAAGACATGGAAAATGAAGGCATGGAAAGGGAATTCAAGTGAAGGTAAGTGAAGGAATGGCATGGCATGGCAATGGAAGGCAAGGAATGGAAAGGAAATGAAAGTGAAGGCATGGAAAGTCAAGGAAAGTGAAGGAAAGGTGAGTGAAGGCATGTCAAGTGAAGGAAAGACAAGGAAAGTAAAGCATGGAATGACATGGAAAGACAAGGCAAGGCATGGAAAGGAAATGCAAGGAAAGGAAAGTGAAGGCAAGGCAATCCATGGCATGGAATGACATGACAAGGAAGGCAAGGAATGACATGAAAAGGAAAGGAAAGGCATGGAAATACAAGAATACCATAGCAACCATAAAATGAATCCAACATTATTCCTTTTACATACCTATGGTCATTCAAGTAGACCATCGAGATCAATTCTAATATTGATGGTCTCCATTAACTTCTCGTGCTCAGAGTAAGGAAATAAGTATCGTACCTTTAATGAGTTCTTACTTGACATTGTTTGTAATTGGAGGTTTGTACCAATAACCAAATTTTTAAAGTGGTATATGAATTGACCTGGTTTATAATCTTGAAATACATAAAAACCATTCTTACATGTTCTTTCATACCGTGTAATATATTATCCTTTAATAACCATCGACCCAATAAGAAATTCAATGCCTTCAGAGTCTGTTACTGATCGCATGAGGGTCTTTTTTCCCTCTAAGCATTGTTCCAACCAATAATCATTGCCCCATTCATCATCTCTAGGGGAACCCACTGGGTATATGTGCCATGCAAATAATGGAGTCCCAAAATGTGAGTCCACTAAATGACGAAAGAATAAAAAATTGATGCTAGTTATTCAAAATGTAATAGAAGGATTCAATGAACTTGGCAGTACGAGATCTGAGACATGATCATAATTTGTTGAAATACTTGATTGATCCACCTTCAACTAGGATAATTCCATAGTTATACATTAACCAATGGGGAGTGATACACGATCCCATCTATCAACCTAGTCTATTGATTCACAATCATCCCATTCATTACTACTACATGGACCACAGAAGCAACATATTTTTATCGTCCATATTTCAACTATTGAATTTTTTTATGTTCTAACTGAATGGAATCCATGAGTACCCTAGATTGTTTTTCATTCATACCACTATGATCAATATACATCGACCACCTCCCAAAAATATCTATGTACATGTCCTTTCCTATTTGATTGGTCTTCACAGGTTCTCGTTCCCTCTCCCATTACTGAAGAACACCATTCAAAAATAGATTTTGCATCTCGAATGAGGGAAGTAGTTGTGAACTTCATTTTTTTCCTGCATAACGCTCTTTTTATGCATGCACCTTCTCCATCATTCTCCTCTTTCACATGCCCAAACTCTGAATAGTTCAAAATGTGTGGTACCTTTAGTTTTTTGTGCAACATACACAACCATTGAAATACACAAGCATTTTTGAACTGGCATGCGCAACCATCTGACCAAATCCAATGTTGATCCGTCTATATGTTAGTTTCCTTATGGTGATTGTATAACAAATCAAAAGAATGTTGCATGTAGGCTAATTCATGGCATCGATCATCAATTATGTATAAGTGATACTCTTTCAATATAACTTTGTTTTTTTCATTACTATTCAATCAATGCATGTATGTGATATGGACCATTATGTTGACATGCTCTGAGTGATAATATTGGATTTGAATCTCATTTTGTGGTTGAAGGGTGTAGTCCTCAGCAAAATCAACCACTAATAACACAATACCAATAGGAAATGTATCTTTGCATATTCTAAAATGCTCGTCCTGCCATCGAGCCGCATGGACATGTTGAACATAATGTTGTTTATTTTCAATGAAGTCCTTCATGAAGTCACAAACTCGTAATTTGAAAGTAACCAATTGTATGTTTTTTGTTTCCTGTCCTCCATCAATATGATATGTGACATATTTAAATATTTTAAAGGTAACCCCCTTCCTCCCCAATTCATAATCATCGCTTACATGGATGTACTTTTTTAGTAATGTCATTCCACCGCACCTAGAGCATGTCCCATCTAAGCATTATTTTTGATAAAATGTAAAACCCTCTGGACTTATACACAAGATGTTGTGAATAATGTCTCTAGATGACAACGACGACAATATAACTGAGCATTCCTACAAAAGGGTGTTATGCAAAACATGAAAAATATATATGTGTCATAGTAATAACCATACTCAATGTGATATCTACAACAACATGTGTTATGAATTGTGTTTATTCGAACATACCAAGGCTTGCATTTATGGAAAGATATTTGGCCCAATCTAGGTGCACTATGTGTTGTTCTAAATCTTAGATATAATTTCATTTGTTTAATGTTAAGAATGTTTTTAATGTGGGGTTCAAGGTCCCTAGATACCCTTCTCAATTTTAGTACATCTTTTTGGTTCAAAGAAAACCTAGTGTTCTCATGCCAAAACTCCTGAACTAGTCCCTTAACCGCTCCAATTAACTTCATTTCAAAACGAGGTAGCCTACCAGTGAAGGCCCACAAATATGTTGGGAGACCTATGTCGAGGTTATCTCGTCTATGAGAATAATTTCTAAGGGGTTTGACATTTCATTTCAAGAGGTGAGAGGTTTGTTGTAGAAAATGATGTTTTCTTATGATCTTGCTAAAAAGTGATTGTGACAATACATGGCGGGCTGCATTGCGGTCTTTAGAATGATATTTCTTACCAATTATTTGAAAATAATCTACAAGGTTTCTAACAATATGATGACTTGTTTCTACACTTTTGACTATTTTAATGCCCAAAATTCTCCTAACAACAGTCAAACTTCTAGATTTTAACAAAGCTAAAAATAATTGACATTTAGCAACATCCGATTTTGGTTCAAAATATTCTTTAATGATTTTATAAGAGTGATAATGAATAGTATGATTAGGTAACTTACCTTCAAGTGATTTTATACCACTTTCATTGACTTGAATGCATTTAGGAGTTCTTCGCCACACAATGCTCAATCTAGGTAGGGACAATGAACCCCTATTCTGGCACTCTTGACCTCCCTGTTGTGGAGTAAAAAATGTTGTAATTATTTCTCATTCAATCACTGGGGGATCAACTCTGGGAGGAGAGTGGACATGGGATTGACTAGCTTCTGGAACATTTTACTATCCAAGAGGAGATTGCACCACATGAACTTCTTCACCACAATGTTGTACACCAGTTGTTTCTCTAATTTCATCCATTGTGTAATCAGCTCCAAGCAAATCCTCCATCATCTGGTCATCCACAAAAAATTGTCTTGAAGAGATACTGGATGGAATTATCTCTAATGAACTCTTTCACTTTTCTTTTGGTGATGGAGGAGAAACAATAACGACATCTATTCTGCTAGAAATTGGAATTCCCTCTTCTAAAATCCTCTGCTTTAACATACATAACTTTGCCTTTTCTCTTTCTTCTTCTACCTTTTCGATTGGCTTCTCTTTTATCAAGGAATTTATTTCTCAAATATGTTGGTTCCCCATGTTTAAAGAGAAATATTGGCTTCCAAACACCCCACCACAAATTTTCCTTTGTATTATGTAATAAGGCACAACCAAGTGGAGAAATTTGTCTTTGTATCACAAAAGAAGACACAACTAGTAATTCCAATTTCAATTCCACTTGGACAAATTTGTATTCTAATTCCAAGAAGATAAAAACAACAATTCCAATTGCACTTGGAAAAAAATGTCTTCCAATTCCAAGAAGACACAAGAAGATACAAACAATAATTCCAATTGCACATGGAAAAAATTTTCTTCCAATTCCAAGAAGACACAAGAAGATACAAACAACAATTCCAATTGCACTGGGACAAATTTGTCTTCCAATTCCAAGAAGACACAAGAAGATACAAACAACAATTCCAATTGCACTTGGAAAAATTTGTCTTCCAAATTTTCCTAAAATGGTTTGGCAATAGCACAAAACTCTTTACGAATCAAACAACAAGACTAAAATAAGAAAAACTTGTTTGTGCGCGCTATTTTTTGTGAAGATGTCACAGATTGTTTTTTTTCCTTGAGATAGATGAGGTAGTGGAGTTTTCTTGGCACCAAAATATGCCCAACAAGAATGTGCACACGTTCTAGGAACGTGTGCACACTAAAGCGCGTGCACATTCTAGGAACATGCATGCGTTCCTACTGAGCATAAACGACCAACATCTACAACTCAATCAAGTCAAAAGAGAATGCATGATCTCTTAATTAAATAGATATAACATTTATTATAGACGAAACATTTTTATGAATAAATATGTATAGGGGTATGGGGACAACTAAGGCCTAAGGGGTTAGGATTGAAATTGTTTTCAAAGATAGAGAAATGGTTAGAGAACCAAGATGTTGGTGATGTGGGTGCAAGGGTTGTACAAAAGGTATATTCATAATGCACTCACGGCTCGAGTGTAGAGGGGGTTAAGGGTTGAGTATAAGTTATACCTAGGCTTTTATGGAGCTAGGGGGGTCTAGGTCATGGTCTATGACAAGCTCTAGCTCTATGTTGTGCTCTAGGTCATGGTCTAGGTCTATTTCATAGTCTATGTCATGGACATCTACTAGGTCTAGGTCATGCTCCAAGTCTTTCCATATCTACGTCTTATTATGTCTACGTTTAGGTCTAGGTCTTGACATGTCTATTTCAAGGCCATTTCTTTCCTTGTGATGTAGTGAGGGGGGATGCATAGAGATGAAGAAAGAGAGTGTGAGAGGGGGAGAGTGGAAGAAAAAGAGAGCGAGGTATAGGGAGACAGAGTGAGAG
>ML778818.1:828999-847261 GCA_009831015.1 Picea engelmannii
GAGAATGATTGTGAGAGGACAGGGAGAGATAGAGGGAATGGGGGATAGAGAGATATAAATAGAGAAATGGGGGGAGAGTAGGGGGGTGAGAGGGAGGGGTATATAGTGAGGGAGAGACTAACAATAATGAGATATAGAAAGAGGTGGTAAATGTAGGAGAGAAAGAGAGGAGAGATAGAGGGAGGGGGGAGGTAGAGAGAGAATGTTTGAGTGTGAGAGGGGGGGAAGAGAAAGAAAGAGAGGGTGTATGGACAAGGAATGTTTGATTTTTTGAGAGGGAGGGAAAGGGAGACAAAGAGAGCAGGTAGAGAGAGAGTGAGAGGGAGGGGGGAGGGGTAGATGTATGAGAGAGAGAGAGTGGAGATATAGTGGGATGGAGGGGGAGAGAGAGAGGTAGGAAGGAGGGCGTGGAGAGAGAGTGAGACTGCTTGTAAGAGCAAGGGGGGAGATATAGGGAAGGGGGGGTAGAGAGATATAAAGATATAAATGGGGGATAGAAAGTGTGTGTGCAAGAGTGTGGGAGGAAGAGAGAAGCAGACAAAGAGGGGAGGTAGAGAGAGGTAGAGAAATAGGGGAGGTAGAGAGAGGTAGACAAAGGATGGAGGTAGAGAGTGAGTGTGTTAAAGTGTTGAAGGGATAAATAGGAAGACATAGAGGGGGGATATAAATTGTGTGTGAGAGAGTGTGGGAGGGAGAGAGAGGAAGACATATAGAGGGAATAGAAAGTGTGTGTGCGAGAGTGTGTGAGGGAGAGAGAGGAAGACAAAGAGAGGAGGTAGACAATGAGTGTGTTAGAGTATGGGAGGGAGAGAGATGAATAGATATAGGGGGGGTAGAAAGTGTGTGTGGGAGGAAGAGAGAGAAGGAATAGAAGGGAAGTGGAGAGAGTATGTGAGAGTGTGAGAGGGAGAGAGATAAAAATAGAGTGGGGGGTATAGAGAGAGGCAAATGTAGTAGAGAGGGGTAGATGTAGGAGAGATAGAGGAGATATAGTGGGAGGGGGGAGAGAGAGAGAGAGTGAGAGTGTGAGAGGGGGAGAGAGCAAGACAAAGAGAAGGGGTAGAGACAAAGAGGGGTGATGGGGGGGAGAGAGAAATATAAAGAGGAGGGGTAGAGACAGAGTGTGATATGCAGGAGAGGGAGAAAGAGAGGGGGTGTAGAGAGAGGGATAGTGAGAGGAAGGGAATCAGAGAGGGAGACATAGAAGTCGGGTAGAGAAAGAATTAGAGGAAGGGGGGGATACAAAGGGAGACAAATATGGGGAATAGAGAGAAAAATAGGGGCAAAGAGAGTGATACTGAGACTAAGAACAAGGAGAGCGAGAAAGGGTGGAAGAGAAGTGGAAGAGAGGGGGGAGTGAGGTATAAAGGCGTAGAGAGCAAGAGAGAGAGAGAGAGAGAGAGAGAGAGAGAGAGAGGGTGTGAGAGTCTGAGGAATGTAAAGGTAAGGTCTATCTCTAGGTATTTCCATGCCTTGTGATTTCTAAGTCTTGCCATGTCTAGTTCTTACAATGTATAGGAGTAGATGTAGGAGAGGGGGGAGAGAGATAGAGAAGGAAATTATTTATAAGAGTGTGTGCACGTTCTTAAGAATGGACACAAATTATTTTGAATTCAAATTCTTTTGGAGGGATTGACAAGGTGTATGTTGACTTGGTTGGCTCGGATTTAGGTTGGGGATGACAAACCTAGTGGTTCGGTCTGCAAATTGATAAAAACTTGTCTATATCTTTGTATTTGAAATTATTTTTCTATAGGATAAACAATTCAGTTGTTGACGAAACTATAGGCATAGATCGAGTTGGCTATGGAAATTTCAAATATATAATTAAAAAAAATAAAAAAATGTTTACTATTTTTAATCTATTTTTGTCTTCACATATATCAAAATCCTAGAAAACATACCTCTCTTATTTATGATATAACTTCTTATCGGCTTAAACATTTATAAAATGAGTTATATGCATCACTAGAGGAGACCGATACCTACGATATTTTTTTGTTTGCTTTTTTTTTTATCATGTTAAGACCCTCTTAGCTTCGATAAACAAAAGACATTGTAATTTCATGCATAGGTTGACTTTGATAATTTAAAAAAATATTAAATTACTATAAAAATATACAAAATATACATGACACAAGAAAAAAGGATTATCTACAAGCATATAAGTTTTTGGAACAAAATTTCATCGTTAAGATACTCAACACCTACACGAACAAAAACATATACCTTATATTTTGTTCGAAAAATAAGATACCACTGTTAGAAAAAATCAAATTTGACCTAGTTATTCACAATGTCTATGAATAAAGTTGTATATTCGGAAAGATAATTCAATTTTATACAGTTTATATTCTTACACCATATTCAAGTTCATTGTAGAAGTACCTTAAATAATCCCTCCAAGTTAACAAATTGTTTTTTCCTAGGTTTGCATCGCCACTAGCTCATCATGAGGGACCATCATTAGCTTGCACTCACCCTTAAATCCCTTGTGGAAAATGAAAGAGGTTGAAAACTCAAATGCTTGAGTGATCGTGGAGGAGAATTGTGTTCAAAATATTTTTAGAATTATTGTGATATGAATGGCATCAAAAGACAACTCACCACTACTTAAACACCTTAACAAAAAATTGTACAGAGGTGGGAATGGAAAGAAGTATGTTAAAAACCAATGGATTAAGAAATCATTTTTGGGATGATGCAGTTGCTACAACTATATACATTCTCAATTGATGTCCCATACGTGCACTTGATACGATGACTCCATATAAAACCTGGTATGAAAAAAATCTTATTGTTAATCATTTCAGAGTCTTTGGATGTGTAGCCTATGTCCATGTAGCTGATCCAAAGAGACACAAGTTAGATCCAAAAAGTGAGTCATGCATTTTTGTTCAATACAGTGAACAAAATAAGGCTTATAGGTTGTATAATCATCTCATTAATAGCAATGTTGTGTCAAGAGATGTGATTTTTTATGAAGGGGGACTTTATGGTCATAAAAAGGCCATGTTGATATATCAAAAACTATTTTTGAATACGTGTATTATTGATGATATTGATAATGAGAAGCCCAATAATATTTCAGTTCCATGTGCTACAAATCCACCAAGAATCCCCTCATATAGTTCTTCACTTCCAAGTGAAACCCAACTTCGAATTCAAGTTCTAAAAGGAAGGTAAGAAGATTAAGTGGCATTTATCAAAAGAGTCCAAGTCAAGCACATGAAGAAAATCCAATAGGCGAGACAGTAAATTTTTCTTTACTTTCCAAAATTGATTTTGAGCCATCATGTTTTGAATATGCATGTACTAATGAGGTTTGGGTGCAAGAAATGCAAGAAGAGATAGATTATATTCACAGGAATGATACTTGGGATCTTAAGATTGGTATTAAATGGGTGTATAAGACTAAGTACAATAGTAATGGGAGTGTTGATAGACACAAGGAAATATTAGTTGCTAAAGGCTTCACAGAAAGGTAGCGAATTGATTATGAAGAGACATTTGCACTAGTATCAAGACAAGAGGTTGTTAGAATGATGATTTCATTAGTAGGTCAAAAAAATGGAGAATTAATCACATGGATGTGAAAAGTCCCTTTTTGAATGGGTACTTAGAAGAAGAAGTCTATGTCGAAAAACCACAAGGTTTTGAAGTGCAAGGAAAATAATGTCGAAGTCTACAACTTGAAGAAGGATTTGTATGGCCTCAAGTAAGCACCAAGAGCATGGTATGCAAGGATTGATGGATATTTTCTGGAGAATGGCTTCAAAATAAGTAAGAGTAAACCTACACTTTACTACAAACAAGAAGGTAACGATATTGTTATTTTAAGTTTGTATGGTGATGACTTATTATATATGGGTAGAGGTTCTAAGATGAAATATGAATTCAAAATTTCTATGATGAATGAATTTGAGATGAAATATTTGGGTCTCATAATATATTTTCTATGAATGGAGGTGTTCCTGAAATTTACTCTAGGCTCATAGAATAATGTCAAGCATCCAAAATTTAAGAGAATTGTTTTATAGTTCTCTTCTACCTTCAATTTGTTTTAGATGAAACTTCAATGAGTTTAATGATTAGAAAATATAGAGGAAATATTTATTTCTTTGAGTCTTTTATAGATATTTAATATATGGAAAGTAGAATCGATTAACAAAAACTGTAAAAATAAAGTAAGGTATCCAATACTGATAAATCTTACCTTATCATCATTAGAAGAATTATGTCGAATGAATATTTTAAATATGAATTTAAATGAGGAGATTCACACAGATATAGGTCTTCTTTTACTCACAATATAAACAAAGGAAAAACTGTAGTTGAACAAACTTCTGGTTCTATGGACCGTAGTAGATTTGTTACTAAGTTGTAGCCTTTCAATCTTTAAGATTCATAGAATGAAGAAAATAAGATTTGTGAAATGACAATACATAGAAAGTACATAACTCAAGGAAATGAAACATAGAATCTATGTCTTCTCTTTAAATTTGACATAAAGAAGGTTATCTTTTACATTAAACTAGAAAAAGCCTCGAATAGATCTTTCTTCTGTTTATTTATAAAAAAAAATTCTTAACCAAAAGTGGTTAGACATTACACTTTCTCAATTCTCAAAATATAATAGAATATAAACTAAAAGATATAACAAATATTTTTAAGCACCCACTGAGATTTCTTTCGCATTGCTGGAAACTCCTTCACCTTCTATTTTCTCATGGATGCACTTTCTTTTTTTTTATCCTTGAATTGTGCATGTAGTTCTATTAATCCAACAATGAACTTGGAAGGTTCAACATTTTCATTTAACTCAAATGTGAAAGCCTTTTTATGCTCCTATCGTAATGTTTCTTGAAATTTAATTACTTGTTGTGTGATTTGTTGTTGTAAACTAGGTTTCACTAGAAGATCATTTACTATTCATAAATCAACATGATTTACCCGTAGGATATTGTTTTGTACATTTTCTCTATTTTTCTTTAGACTTTATTTTCTCTTTTCGATCTCAATTTGTCCAACTGTATCATGTATACCACTAACATCAATCTCTTCCATTTCCATATCTACATCTGAAAGAGCATTAATAAAATCCTCTTTTGCCTCTCTCGCTAGCCTTTTACTTTCTTCAAGATTATTCTCTCAGACCTTTAAAGCCATTTCTCCCTTTATCTGCTTAAACTGTGAAAAAGGAAGAATTCCAGGTACATTAATCTATTGCCTCCAAACTATGAAATCTTGGAATTTGGATCTGGCCGTAAAGGCTTCCCTTTCCTTTTCATAAATATTCTTCAAAGAATTATTGATTACTTGATAATGTCTTTCAATAATATCCATATTTTCATACAGATCATGTTGGACAATTTGAAATTTTTCATTTACCTCTGATGTTTGTTTGTTGAAGGTAGAAATGTCCATTCCCGTGCTCTCGAATTAGGTTATTCGAGTCTACAATTTCTCTATTAGCATATCTCGCTAGGAAATCATGTTGTTACTCAAGTGCTGATTTTGAACACTTAATTCCACTTTATCTTCTAACTACTTAATCGTTTGTTCAAAACCCTGTCTAATTTGTTCCATATCAAAATTGATTTTATCTCTAGAATTCACTTCCATCTATTGCATATCATTATTCAATTTTTCAATTAGAAGATTCTTTTGGTCTGACTATTTTTTGAGGCTATCCATTGACCACTGGTTGGCAATTGCAAAGGCTCCCAATGAATCTGCAACTTCTTTTGTGAATTCAAGGTCATTCTATCCCTGTCCATCATATCTCATTTTATGCTTTTTGGTAGTTCCTCCCTCCTTTTGTTGAGATTCCCTTGATATTGTATCCTTCATTTTCTTGTTGAAAAATAAATTTGATGAAGGGATATCTTCAGGTTCAATAGGTTTCAGGTCATCTATATTAATAACCTCTGAAAACGGTATATCAAAACCTGTTTCCATAGGATTCAAAGATGGAATAGGAGTAATAAGTGAAGTATATTCTCCTTGTCTTGTTTGTAGTATATTTCATTGGAGTTTTAGTGCTTGATATTGACAGAGGAAAATTATGTCCATGCTTCATAAAAGCTTCAAATGATGTTAACAATTCTTGATCTCCTTTACCTGGTATGGATATTCCTGTGATTTTTTCATATTTGGACGATATATTTGAAATCTTTTCCACTTCCCTAGATTTATATTTGGGAAAGTTATGGTGCTTGAGCTTTATTGATTCTGCCACCTATGAATTTTGATTAATTCTTTTTTCTTCCTGCAATATTTTGGGTAGACTACTCCTTTTGTTCTTTTGAAAGCTGAGGAATCCTGACTGTTGATTTTGAGGAAGATTTCGAAATATGGATACAACTTCATCATAGGATCTAACTTCTCTGAAAAATTCATCATAGGGTGAATCTTCATGGATGTATATTTTCATATTGAATTGAGCTAAATGATTTTCAACCACCCTATATGGATCATTCCTTTTGTATTCAATGTCAACCAATTTAATATATTCTAAGGCCGAAGCCTCAACCTTAGTGTGTCCAAAGTCAGATAATAAAAATGCGTCAACCTTTATGAGAAAGGTTGGACAAACACTTTTATGTTCCACCTTCATCTCTTTGGTAACTCCTCCTGAAACTATCTAATATTATACTTATCTGCAAACAAGTCTGTCTGGTAATAATCTGGGAAGAGCATGAGGAGATGTAAAGAAACCAAACACTTTGATGTAAGAGAAGATTGCTTCAATATACCAATCTACAATGGGACCTAAATTTCCAATGATTACTCACACTTATCTAAACCTTCTTAGCCCCTTAATCTTTAGTGATTTATTATCATGATCATTCAAGTGCTTCGACACTTTGGCACTCCAATACTCCTTTGAATTTGTTGTTGATTGATCTCTCGAAGGCCTAATTCACAGAGTCATGTGGCAGTGATGACGTCACTATTGATGACATGTCATAAAAGATGAGTGACATGTCTCACTTAAAAATGTGTGAATGATGTGACTAAGGTGCCTAAAAAGAGTGCCACATGTCAGTATAAGTAAATATTTGACAGCTGGCATGCGACTCATCAATAGATCTATTTTTAAATATTTTCATGGGAACATGCTTCCAGAACTCTTGAGATTCACAACTTTGGGGTTTTTTAGAGCTTTAAACACTTTGAGCTTGAACTCTCGAATTGTGAAGTCCCGAAGTGAACTTCGTACTTCAACTTTTCTTAACCCTTATGCAATTCTAGAACTCCGAAATCGAGAGAGTCGTCGATCCAGATGACTGTTAATTTTTAATTGTTGGTATTTGATGTGCTCTGTCAAGCTATAATGGAAATTTATTTTATTCTAAAAAAAAAAACGTTACCCCTAAGTTTTTTTTTTTTTCTCAAAAATTCTTTTGAAAAGATAAAAACAAAAAGACTTCCAAAATTTAACTTTTTATTTGAAAATTTCTAAAGTGTTCTAACATAGGCTCCATCTGGGGATCGTGGCTCCCTATGAGGCATGAAAGAATAGTAGACTAGGTGCCTTTTTTGGGTAAATGGAGTCATTATTTATTTCGTTTATTGACTTTTAAAGTGTTTTCTTTCTTTATTTGAAATTTAATCATATATAGAAGAGATGAACATAACCTTATCTAAAAAATCTTAAAGCACACTTGATGATTGATTTCAAGCCAGGATAATAAGTGTTTTCTTTCCTTAAAATTGATTCCAGAATTGTTTAAGATAATCAAAGCAATTTTAACAAAAATATCAAATTTTAACCGACTCTATTCTCTCTTCAAGGTTATAAAGATGTGAAATATGTTGATTTAGGGAATCCCAATAGGTTTAGGATATAAATATTATTGAAAAAGAACTAGATAACATAGTATAGTATATAGATGTGTAAGACAACCTTACATATATCATAGATATTGATTCATTGACAGTGGGCCTGTTCAGTACCTCTATTGGGACAAGATGGGGGAAATCAATTTGTGAGTTTCTTTTCACCGTCTGTCATTGATATTATTACTTTAAAATTGTAGACAGACCTTCTTTTTCATCAAATATAAAATCATCTGTCATTGTATATAAGATCCAAGGGATGGCATCTGTTAAATATTTAATGAAAAAGAAGGTTTGTCTACAATTTTAAGAATACTCTGAGATTAGTTTTCTTTCAATTCTAAGTATTCCATCTCTTGTAGGTAAATTTTGGGAAAATTTATTCATTTCAGGGATAAACATTGAGCAAAGTTGTCAGCTAAAATCTAATATTAGAGCTAAATTTACTAGGATTATCCTAGACATACTTTTTCAATTAAAACTAGAGAAACATAAAAAAAATTCACCCCGCCTGTTTTCAAAATATGCTTCTAAGTTTTTAGTGTTAGGATAGGTTTTATTATTTCTACCAGGATTAATATGATGAGAAAGAAGAAAGAATATTGTTTGTAGAAAGGACTAGGGAGAGAGGGAGAGAAAATTGTTGGCCCTTGACCAAGTTTTGGAGATCCTTGGTCATGTTCAACCATTTTTGGGACTTCGACAGGCTGGTCGAAGGCGGAGAGAAAGGAGAAACAAAGATCGTGGGATATCAACCTCTGTTTAGGGCATTTTGGGTTTAGGGTTTATGTAACAGGTATCGGATATCGGCCCATGGGTTTACCCATGTTTAGGCCCCATTTGCAATGTATAAATAGATATCTAGGCGATGTAAGAAAGTAGTGAAGAAGTAGTAGTGAATGTTTTTGGCTTAGTGCGGAGCTAGAGGCTTTGTGCATACTATGTGTTAAGACTTGCAGATCTAAGTGCAAGAAATTGTAAGAAGATGGTATGCAAACTATGTAAGAATTCTTTGTGTTGTGACCTGAATCGGGGAAGGAGGATCTGGCGAGGTGTGCACAGATCTCTTGTCCTATGCAGAGTGGGTCTTGTGGATCTATGCATTGAATTAAGATAATAAAGAGAAGAAGAGTTGGTGGGCATAGCCCCATGATGGGGGTGAACCACATATATCCTGTGTTGTGGTTTCTTTGTGCATTATGGTTGTTATGTGAGTTATGCTTAGTGTAACAATATATGATAGATGCATATGATATAGTAGCTTAGTGCTTAGTGATGTGAATGAATGCTAGATATGATCTATTTCTATATGATAATTGCTTGGATGTGTTAGATCTTGTTGAATACTATGTTGTTCTGTAATTAGGGTTTTCTCCTACGAAGTGGATAAGATTTAAATATTAATGAATGTTAACTGCTAAGTGTTCTGTTAAGTACAGTGATCACAGATTTGTGTCCCAGCTAGGTTGTAGACACTTGAGTCCTGCAACCACCCCTCCCTCTACCTCAGGTGAGACATCATATGCTTCCCAGGTGTTGCCAAAAGGGTCAGTAGTTAGGGATTTTTTGGTGCGTTGTTGAAGCGTTGAACCCTAGGTCTACCCCTGTACCAACAAATGGTTCTGTTGTCGCGACCTAAAACTGTGATTGTTGGGAACTGAAGAAAAGAAGAAAACTATGTGCGTAGATCTGTGGCTGTGGTGCGCGATACTCTACTTGACTTGTGAAGCTCTATGCTAAGAAAAGAAGCTCGATCTGAAGGAAAGAGGTAATATCTTAAAGCTTTGTGCTCTGATAAAGGTAAGATAAGTGATTTTTCTTTTTTGAAACAATGGATCTAGGTATGTTTGATAGATTTTTTCCTAGTCTGAAAACTAGGGCATAGCTAGAAGAAAGGAGTTTTGATATGAATAGATCTAATAGAACTAGTGAAAGATATGTTATTCCTATGCATAGAAAAAACTGTTGGAATAACAAGTGAATGCAGGATCCTAGAAAGAATTTTTTGCAGATCCACCACTGTGATCCCAGTGCGCAGTACAGGAAAGGTTGGGGATCGTTCAAGAGAAAGAGAGGATTGACTCTTTGTTATAAGTGTATAAGACAGGGACATATTACTAAGGAATGCCCTAGTCAAGGTCCTATTTGCCTCTATTGTAAGGCTACTGGACATGAAGTTTTAGATTTCCCTAGAATGATTGCTAAAGTTTAAAATATGAACATGAGACAAGAAGACCATGAGGAAGGTCAAGAGACTAAGAATATGATCAAGAACATGAAAGAATCAGAGACTGTATTACTACATATTAAAGAAATCCTGAATGATCATAGAGACATCAACTTATCAGAGGCCTTAAAAGAGAAAGAGTGCATAGAAACAAGAATATGAGACTTCGATATAGACTGTGTCCTGGATGAGGAGACACAGGTGAATATCATGACATAATGAACTTGGGAAATTTTAGGAAAGCCTGTTATGGTTCCTTCATTGGGAAGAATAGGATTGTTTAAAGGGAAGATGATAACCCTATGTGGAAGAATTACCCAGATACATATGAGTGCTCATGGAACTTCGATAGAGGAAGAATTTAAGGTCATTAAGTTTGTTGAGAACAATGCCCCATTTCATATTTTTCTAGGAAAAACTTGGGTTGAAAAAGATTAGATATGAAGGAAATAAGAAGAGGAAGCTCTAGAACAGAAAAAGAAAGAACTAAGATATTTCATGGCTAGGAGAATAGCACACTTAATGGAAGAATAGGAGGGAAATTAGAAGCTACTAAGGAAGAAAGACCTAGCTGTCGAAGTTGAAAGAACACAGGAAGACTTGAAACCCTTGTCCATACAAGAGAGTAGAGAACTTACCCCCAAAAGAGAAGAACTATTACCCTCGAACCCTATGAAAGACCCTCCATAGTGTGAATTTACTATGCCAAGAGAAGATAAGAACAATAATGGAAAGAGGAAACCAATGACTCAAATCACAGGAAAGAAATCCAAAAAGCTCAGCAAGAAGAAAGCAAAGTTAGAAAAAATCCAGGAAGTTCCAGAGAGGACTTTGTAGAAGGAAGGTTTGTAGAACTGGGACTTTGTCGGGATATCAGAACAACATATATTGGTACTTCACCATGGCAAAGAGATATGACCATTGGAGGAGTCCCGACCATTAGAATGATGCTCTAGAATGACTAGAAACACAGTTATTGCTAGAACGTTCTCCATAGGACCGTTGGGACTGTGCCATAACAGATGGAATTACATCGATTGAGGTGTTCCTTCCCATTGGAAGATTCTGTTACGATGTTGTCTATTTGTCCCATTGAGTGTTTCACTGAGAACACTTTCCAATTGTGATTATCCGATCCCACAGAGAACTAGTTTCTTTCGCACAGTTCCTATTGAGATCTCACCACCCATTTTGTTACATTGAATATTTTATCACCGACCTGGGATATCTGACCTCGAGCGTGCATATGGGATGACATCAACATAGTATAAAAGTCTATCGAAGAGATCCTAATAGACCTCATGTCTGAAATGTTGATGTCCGTAGGCATACAAGCTTCATCGATGCGAGGATTGGAAGCATCCCCGTGGACTGCGCAGTGTTGGTCTAGCCAACCTACTGCTGAGAAATGTAGCAAGCATCATGATGACTTGGTGAATGTGAAGCTCATCCCATATATCATGCCCGACTATATCCCACCTCTGGCCAGCGCGGTTAGTCGTGACAGTGTCCCGAGGGACTTCGACTACACCTTGATCACTGCATACCTATCGAAGGGGATACACACAGTTGGACTACAGTTGGGACAGATTATGATGTTGAAGATCAATGAATTCAACTTGGGAGATCACAAGAACTATGGAATACTCACCCCACATAAGTATTTGACCAAGACAAAGGGGACGAAGTCGAAGATCATCCCTAGCCATGGACCATGGACATCGCGAGGTCCACCATCTTGAACATAATGAAGATACCCCACTTTGGAAGGAATCAGGAGGTTAACATGTGCGTTAAAATCCTGTTGTATTTCCTCCATGGAGGTTATTTGTGGTTGGAAAAATGCATCACTATAGATCCGAAGTTGATCCATCGAAAAACTAGATTAAGCATGCAAGCACCAGACCCACAAGACTTCTATCTGGGGAAGGCTACAGATCGCACCCTGGCATAGAGGATCAAAGAAACCTATGGAAATGTGGAGAAAGGGAAGTAAGGATACAAGGTAGCTTCCATCCATAATGGCACAGTGTGCCTAGCTTGCTAGTTGATTGCTAGTAATCTAGTAAGGAAGAACAGACCCACGCAGGTCACGGGGTTCGTTGTTGACCTCACGGGAAAATGCATTGAAGGACTACAAATGAACTAGGAAAGCTACCTCGTCAAATAGTTAGAGAAAGAATACCGCGAAGCTTAGGATCAGGGCTATGAGTTCCATTTCAGTTGGTTGTTGATCCTTATCGCCTTCATTTATTGGGAGATGCTAGAAGGAGTGACCTTTCCTAAGATTGAGCCGTCTGAACCCCTATTTGTGAAGTTCACTACACTCTGGTACTCGAGCAACATGGATAAGCAATGGCAGTCAAACGCGGTGTTCCACACCTATTACCTGCAGTTGAAGAGGGCTATTGAGTCTTTCCCTTGTATGATGTCAAACACCCTGCACAAGTTCAGGCCATTTGTGAGTTCCACACAGATAGACATTTTATTTATATCACTGTGCATAGAGATGAACATAAAGAAGAGATTCAATCCTACTATAATATCACGGAGGAGGACATGGAAGAAATAACTAAGGAATGGCCTGTAGAGTTCCTTATACTAGTCGACCAGGAAGAACTGTCCAACCATGACCTTATCGGCAGTCCTGTGGTCACTCACAAAGAATATGATGCAACCAACAATAGCATAAGGAAAAAGAAGGAAGAGGTACAACAGTTGAACATCGCATCAAAAGAGATTTCTTCAGATTCACCTGGAGGGGGAGGAGGTGACGAAGTAAATAAGGAAGAGAACGATGGGAAAGAAGACATACTAGATCAAGGAAAAGTAACACCGCCTAGGGACCCCCTTGATGACGCTGAGACATCCAAGAAAAGAAAGGTTTCATCCAAGAAACATACATCACGGAAGAAGTCAAAAGCCAATAAAACACCATTTCAGACTGTGCTAATGATGGATGACATTGACCTTATCATTTTTGCTTTGTCAGACATCTCAGAGAATATATTGCAGTGAAGTGAAGCCAAATAGGATACCATGTATGATAGGATTTCAACAGAGTTGAAAGGTGTACAACAAGCCCTCTACTCGAGCTGTGCAATGTCAACTACGCCACCACCACCGGAAGGAGCAGAGTTGGGAGATGAGCCTGCCTAGCTACGCTGATTAGCAGACTCAACAGAAGATTGCCTTCATCATTTCCAAGAGGAAAAAGAATAGACCATAGAGGCCCTGAAGCAAGCAAAAGAGGAATCTATAGAGCAACGTCGGGTTTCCCAACAAGAAACATATGACCTCCAGGCAAAGTTTGCAGAGGATAGAGCGTTGATCCAGAAGGAGAAAGAATAATTGCTCGCAAAGCAGATTGGAGTTAAAGAAGCATTCACCAGATCACTTCTCTTTGTGACGGGCTTAGAAAAAATGGAGGAACACCCATTGGAGAGTTAGGTGGCGAAGCTTGTTGAATCCATTAAGAAGCTCCAACAAAGAGTAGCAGAACTAGAATTACAAGCAGTGCCAAGCACTCCACAAGAAGTACGAAACCAAAGGGAGGAAACTTCCTGGAGCACAGTCTAGAGAATCAAGGCACTGGCATTAGAATGCAAACAACTCAGCATTCAAAGTGCACAAAATTACGAGCGCCTTGCAGAGGACCCTGAACTAAGGACACTGGAGTCACAACTCCAGGAGGCAAAGCAGTAGGAAATAACAGTGAAAGCATAGTTGAATCCATTGTCCATGGTAGAGAGAATTAAAAGGTCCGAAGAACAACACATGGTTCAATAGCAGGTCCATGCCATCCAGAGTAAAGTCATGGAAGTGACTTAGAAGCTCCATCCAGTGCAGGATGAATCTTGCACATGTTTTGAGGAAATTGAAGGATGAGGTGCAGAACTAGAACAAGTGGTCGCCACATTATAACATCGCTTAGAACGACCTATGATCGAGCATTTTATTCAGGAGTTCATCGAGAAGGAGGCTCTGGAAAAGAAACAGGTCAATGCAGATCGATCCAAGATTGAGGCCTTCGAGGTAGAGTTACCCAGATCTGAGTTACCCAGGTCGAGGAAGATCGAGCCAAGCTCAAGGCTTTGGAGGCAAAGTTACCCAGATCATGTTCGACCATTTTTGGGACTTCGACAGGCTGGTCGAAGGCAAAGTGTAAGGTGAAGCAGAGATCGCAGGATCTCAGCCCCTTTTTAGGGAATTTTGGGTTTAGGGTTTATGTAACAGGTATGGGATGTCGGCCCATGGTTTTGCCCATGTTTAGGCCCCATTTTCAATGTATAAATAGATATCTAGGTGATGTAATAAAGCAGTGGAGAAGTAGTAGTGAATGTTTGTGGCTCAGTGCAGAGCTAGAGGCTTTGTGCATATTATGTGTTAAGACTTGCAGAGCTAACTGCAAGAGATTGTAATAAGCTGGTGTGAAAACTGTGTAAGAAGGCCTTGTGTTGTGACTTAACTCGGGGAAGGAGGATTTGGCGAGGTGTGCACATCTATCCTATCCTATGTGGAGTGGGTCTTGTGGCTCTCTGCATTGAACGAAGATAATAAAGAGAATAGTAATTTGTGGACATAGCCCCATGCTGGGGGTGAACCACATATATCCTGTGTTGTGGTTTATTTGTGCATTATGGTTGTTATGTGAGTTATGCTTAGTGTGGAAATATATGATAGATGCATTTGATATAGTAGCTTAGTGATTAGTGATGTGAATGATTTCTAGATATGATATATTTCTATATGCTAAGTTCTTGGATGTGTTAGATCTTGTTGAATACTATGTTTTTATGTAATTAGGGTTTTCTCCTGCGAAGTGGATAAGATTTAAATATTAATGAATGTTAACTGCTAAGTGTTTTGTTAAGTACCATGATCATAGATATGTGTCCCAACTAGGTTGTAGACACTTGAGTCCTGTAACCACCTCTGCCTCTACCTCGGGTGAGACTTCATCTGCTTCGCAAGTGTTGTCAAAAGGGAGGATAGTTAGGGTTTTGTTGAAGCGTTGAACCCTGGGTCTTCCCCTGTGCTAACAATAATTATAAGAAAATTTCAAAACATCTTAATATGAACAAAATAATTTCACACGAGTTTCTGTGTCGAGACAAGACTCCTGATTTGCTATGTCCCACAATCACTTTCTAATTGTTTTGATTTTTTATATTTGTGATTTATTTTTGTACCAGAGATGATCTTATACCCAATCAACATGATATTTCATATCATTTTTTTCCCACTTCTACAAATATTTTCATCAGATAATGAAGCTATATTTAATTCGTAGGAAAATATCCCTCATATCTAATATAATCAAGATTTTCATTTCTACTCAAGTCATAAGAGATAAGAGGAGTTGTTACCTTCTTTCCTTTGAAATTTTGAAAAAGGCATTGTATCTATTTACACTATTAAATTTGAACGTTTTTTTGACGAAGTAGAGATGAATTTTCGTCAGCATAGAGTCGTTTTTGCGACCAAGATGATTTTTTTTTTCCATCGGAATTCATTCGTCGGTCTAGCGTCCACACATGGATCTTTGTCGGTCTAGTGATTAGGAAAAGAATCCTATTCACAATATGGAAAAGTTTTTCTAGCGACGAATGTTAGTCGGTCAAACGACTAATATTAGTTGCAAGAGTGACCAAGACAACCCTGGAAAACTTAGTCAATAAACTACTATGAGTCGTTACAACAATGAATATTAGTCACTAGAGTGACCAAACCATCAATTAAAAAGGTCAAACGAAGGAGGATTAGTTAGTTGCTAGAACGACCAAGTGACCTAGTTTGCGACCAAATGGAAATACAAGCGACTGACACATTGGTCACTCTAGCGACTAACACGTTGGTCTCTCTAGTGACTAACAAGTTGATGTTTGAGACCAATTGGAAATACTAGCAACGAACAGGTTAGTTGCTAAAGCGACCAATATTGGTTTTTTTTTTTTTTTAAATTATGCCATTCACACAGGATCTTAACTAAATTTGATAACATGTATTTAAGTGTGTCCAGTGATGATGGTCATGTAATTGTAGGATCTTAACTAAACCTTGATTTCAAAATGGGGTGGATGATATGGTGGAACCATGTGAAAGGAGAACTTGATCAAACAATGCAATAAATCAAACAAATTGACAATATTGGAGTTGATAGAGTGAATACCATGTTTGAGGAACTCAATGTGTAGGTCTTCCTCATATGTAAATCTATTGTTATTGATCATGTGAACAAATCTCTTGATGTCTCCAAAAGAAAATATATGACATGAGGTAGGGCTATGGGAAATTTGGATTGAGGATTGTATAGGAACATGATAAAGGGATGGAGAGGAAGGGCTATGGGAAATTTGGATTGAGGATTGTATAGGGACATGAAAAAGGGATGGAGCAAGGGATAAAATGAATTACTGATATATTTCTTGTGGGAGGGAAACCTGTCTAGGTAAAAGGGTGCACCATAAGACTCTATGTCAATTGTAGAGGGTTCGAGAAGCTCATGTCTCCTAATGGAAACAAAAAAATATTTTTTTATGATAAAGGACATGCTAGCAATATTTCTAAAGGTGAGGAATAGAGAAAGGGACATGCTAAAGAGACTCTTCTTAGTTGTTACAAATGAATTGGTGACCATTGATCTTAGAAATCATATCAACTAAATTTATGGTACATTCGTCAATTTTAGAGAAAGGCATACAAACAAAGAACATTGTTAATTTTGGATCAAATCCCTTCAAATAGGAAAATTGATAAAAAGAACATGTAAATAGGAAAGCATAAATATTAATACAAAGGCATACAAACAAATAACATTGTTATTTTTAGATCTAGTCCCTTCAAATAGGAAAATGAAGATGTAGATAGGAAAGTCTAAAGAATAATAATAAAATGTTGATAGGAAAGTGCATGGATTGATGATAGAATTTTCTAGCACCCTTGTAAAATCAGGGACATAAACATGCCTTTAGCTAAGAATTCATCTTGGGGTCACAATTCTTCTTTAAGGTAGTGTTATAAGGCGAGTTAAGGGGATAAAAGTGAAACACTCCTTGTTGGGAAGCATACATACATGGATATGCACCGAAGTCCACTACCAAAATATTTAATTGTGAATGAATAGGTCTTTTTATGAAGCATACACCAAAGTATGCTACTAGAATATGCCAATAAACCAAAGTATGTTGAACACTTTGTCATTTTTTTAATGTGAAATGTGAAGATATGAGTTGTTGGTTGTATTTTAAGTATACGTTGCTTTAATGTAAGAGGAATTGTTTAGTATCTTGACATAGTAACAAACATGCTAGTTTATATTTACCTATCTATATATCTCTATAGTAGAATATGATATAAAAGTGGAATTGCATTTTCTAATTTTTTTTTATGGATTGTTATTATAATTCTTTTTTATGTGATACGTGTCAATTGATGTTATGCATTTCATCTTGTTTAAAATTCTTAAGAAGATAAATGGATCTGTAACTCATGATTATGGAAAATAGTGAGGAATTGTAACTGTAGATCCATATGCCTACCCAATTATGGAGAGAAGACACTTGGAGGTTGCAAAAAACTCATCAACACCTCCATAAATGAGGTACTGAGGAATATAGATTCTAGGTGACAAACACTAACATAGAAGATACGGTAAAGAGAGACACACTCACTACTAGGACATAAGACAATTCTCCATAGAGTTTATTCATATATTGAAGTTCTTAGGGTGAACATATCCTAGTGGATAGGGTTGAATTTCAAGTCCCCCTCCTACTATACTCCATTCCATACTCCAGGTAGTCAAGAGAACCTGACTTTGATATTATAAAGGCAAGAACAAATGCCAATGTTACATAAGGATATTAGATGTGTGGGAGGTATTGAATGAGTTTAGGTGAACTATAAGCAAAAGCAACAACTACAACTTTCTATGTAAAATATGATAAAATATGGTTTACTTTTTAGGGTAATATTTTAGGAGGTAAAGTTAGGGAATATTGTGTATATAAGATGTGTTTGTTGTGAATAAATTTACATAGATAAAAATTGTGAAATAGAGGTGGTTTATGAAGTATTATTTTTATCTAAAATTTGGATAGTTTAGAATTTAGTTTTGAGGTGCAAGTCTTCAAATTGAGACAATAATATTTTTCCTTTCTTTGATACTAACATTGTTTAGAGAAGCTT
>ML778818.1:862968-881807 GCA_009831015.1 Picea engelmannii
TAATGTATAATACCCTTAAAGATCTATAATAACTAATTAATTACCATGGGACGATATTCATTGCCCCCTTCAATGTGACCATTCTCCCTACAATGTTTTTCAACTATTTTTAAAGGTAGTCTTCTTCCATTAAAACCTCTGCATTCACAACAAAGGCAATAACATTTCCCATCACCATGAATCACCATGTGCCGCTTTAACATAACAAGCTCTCTTTTCTCGTCTGGAGTTGACATTGTAATTACCTAAACAAATCCATTGAAACATTATAAGTACAATATACAAATCTATTCAAATAATTTGGTATATATTTAGATATTTGTAATGAAAATTATACAGCATGTTCAGAAAAAATAAGGGACAAAGCATGAATCCTAAAAGCTTGAAACATTAATAAGAGGAGGTGGATCTATTATCAACCAAAATCACACTATATAATATTAAGTCCCTAATAAAAATTAGGGTAGCTTTAGGGATACACAAGAGTACTGATGCCCAATATCAACAAAAAATCCACTGCTCTTCACTTCTAGTTGGTTCTTTTCCAACTCAAGGAGGAAACCCTAAACGTAAATTTACTAAGTCAAGGATACTTAGATATTCAAGAAGTTCCATGAAATATAAGAACACAATTAGAGTGATTGGATCTAATTAGAGTGATTGTAGCTGAATCAGTAATCTTTTTACTCTATCAAAAGTGGATAAACCATAAAATTTTTCTAAGGAGTTAAAATAAACCATAAAATTTGATTTAAGGAGTGAAAATAAACCATAAAATAGTTCAATAGCACAAAATTACTAAATCACACAGAAAGTTTTTAAGTATTAACCTTAAAAATCTTATCTATGTAGAGTTTGATCAATTCAATGTTTCTCTTCTTGAAAGAGAATTGAAATCAAGATTTCAAAAAAAACCAGAACACCATTGCATCAGAACACCCGAATGATTTTCGCAACTATAGAAAATGATTGTCACAACTATAGCAAATTTGTCGTAATTGAGATATATATAGGATTGATTTGTCGTAAATGACCGTTGGCTCTCACACGTGCCATTGTTGGTTGCTATAGCGACTAAATGGGGGTTGGTCACTCTAGTGACCAACTTGGAAGGTTGGTCACTAGAGTGACCAACATTTGGACCCCGAAAAAAAAAGTATATTTAGTCCAAAAAAAGCAAAAAAAATACGACGAAATTTTAAACTGTCGTAATATTTCCTCGTAATTTGCGCCCAATGTAGTAGTGTTATCACTCAATTCCAGAGAGTTTGAATAACGGAAAACATGAGTGATTAACGCAATGACCTTCAATGTGTTGATTGTACAATCATTACTCTCCAGGAAAAAGTTCGGGAGTAGTCAGAAAGGATTCAAGAGCTCCAAAATTCAAATTTTCACCTTCATCAACGGGTTCAATCTTAGGAACTGCAACATCGAATATAAATGGCAACTGTAAAAAGAGTTTTGAGTCAAAAAATAATTCATTTAAGTTCTCATTTTCAAATTGCGTAGACGATGATCTCCAATGAACATTCTTGCGAAATCAGATGAGTATCGATTTTATGCAGCATCATCTCCCATTCTTGAAGAACATTTACCTCCAGCAAATCGTCAAAATGTTGTTGAAGAACCTCGATCATTGGCCCTACAAGAAAAGTGGAATTTCAACAATTAGATGATTTTGTGGAAGTAAATAAAGAAATACATAAGGAAAGTGTATTTTATATTAGTAGTCATTAGTAACCTTCCCTATACACTTCATTTTTTTTTTTGAAACTGTGAAATTGTACCAAACTTTGAAGATATAATTTATGAACCTTTAGTATTCAAAGACTGATACTATGTTTTGACGGTCTTATTTTCTAAAACATTTAGCTATTTTTGTCAAAAGGAGTATTGTTTTATTAACTACTAAATGAATTTTATTTTTGAAAAGTAAAAGGTGATTTATCTTTTGTAGAAAAAATATATTATATTTTTTATTTTTCTTGAAATAAAATTGAAACCATTATTTTCTTGAGAATATTTACATAAATTTAGCATTGAAAAAATACTTAAAATTCTAAAAAAGAAAAAGAAAAAATTTATTTTTCCAATGTAAATCCAATCCGGTATATAAATGGAAAATAAAAAGTAACCTACTATATAAAATGTTTTAAAAATATCCCATTGATAGGGTCCTCAGGAATTTCTCCATTTAAATTTTCAAGAGAGAATGAATTTCTCCCTTCGTCTGCTGCAATTTTGAAAGGCCCAAACTAGAGATGGTCAAATTTTCCATGTTTCCCAGCATCTTCTTTTCTAACCTCCCACTTCAAGACTAAATCTCCAAGAAGAAACTCCTTGTCTTTAGATTTCTTATAAATATGGCTTTCATATTGTCTTGGTAATTTTTGAGCTTATCATCCACTTCTCTTCTATTCTGCTGGACTTCAATTATTTGATTTATTCTTCTTGACATATCATTTGGTTCTTCATTCACATCCTGCTAGAGTTTCATCAAAGGAAGAGAAATATTAATAGGAAGAATAAAATATGTGACATAAACTAATTGGAAATGGGACATATCTATGAATTTCTTGGTGCCGATTTTGTTTTACCATAGAGCATAATTTAGATGTATATGCCAAGATTTTTTTTTTCTGTCAAAACTTTCTTAATTATCATCATTAAAATTTTATAAGACGACTCTTCCATTCCATTTCCCTGAGAATAATAAGTTGTGGAATGACACAAAATGATATTATATTTTTGAATTTTTTTTATCATAGCAATAGATTTGAAAGATTGTGCATTATCTGTGACTATTTTCCTTGGACAACCAAACCTTGCAAGGATGTTCTCTTCCAGAAAATTTATCACTACTGAATCTTTAACATTCCGAGTTGGAATAGCTTCAACAAATTTGGTAAAGTAATCAATATCAATTAAAATACATCTATGTTGGACACTTTATTGTGGATGAATTTCTCCGATAAAATCTAGGCCCTATTATTGGAAAGGAGCTTCAGCTTTAACAGGAACTAAAGGTAAGGCATGGAGATTTTTCTTTCCAGCAAATAGTTGGCATGAATTGCAAGCTCTGACCCTTGAATTTACATCAATGAATAATTTTTTCCAATAATAGCTTGCCCTTAAATTTTTTATAAGTTGTTTATCTCCATGTATGGTATCCTCCGCATACTCCTTTATGAAACTCATCAATGACACCTTCCATTTCAGATTCTATAATACATAATAATAAGAAACCCAAATGATCCTTCCAGTATAACTTAGTATTGATAATGCAATATTTGATTGCCTGTAATTTTAAGTTTCTTTCTTTGGAAGGAGTAATGTTATTAAGACATTGAAGAGTAAGAAGGTATGAAACTATATCGTTATACCAAGAAGAGGAAGAAAATTTGTGATCAATCTGAATTATTGGAAGTTGATCATGAATTTCTTTTATGTATGGGAGATAATTTTCAAACTCAAAATGATTTATTCCCAGGGATCTGAAATTTGACTCAGCGAGTAATTTTTCCAGACCTTGTCCTTTTAGCAATTTGGTTGGTTTAACTTCCAAATCATATTCTTGAATTTTCACCAACTATTTTCCCCTTCTTCCATCACTGTCGGGATGAATTAGGATATCTTTGATTGTGTTAGTCGGTACATATGCAATTATTATTGAATGTATAACATATGTCTGGAAATGATCCGGATTATTTTCGACACGAAATAAAGAAGAGAAATTACAAAGAAATACTCATGAAAATTGCCAGAAACAGAGAAATACAACAATACTTGATTTCTATTAATGAAAGAATTGTAAAGAGACTGTAAAAATACAGAGTGCAAGACTCGCTAGAATGGTGGTATATTTATCTCGGAGAAAAGATGTGACGGCTATGCTCATTCGCCAAAAGATGATTACAATGAGGCTCTGAAGGCATTTTTATGATAAACATGAATGTCAAAACCCTAGACATCCAAAAACCTAACCCTATGAGATGAAACACCAAAATTCATGTGGGCCCCATTTAGGTAAGTTAGTACATTAACTTCTCGAGGTCATAAATTTTGCATACGATCTTCGTTTTAGGCGCGTGATAGCCCATTGGAAAGGTATTTTAGAGAACTATGAATTATGTCATCAAACTCTGAATTTGTCTATAGATTGACTATGGCATGCCAAAATAATACTGTTTAGGTCCCCAAAACGGCCCTGGAAGTACATCAAGATGTAATGACATGAAAACATACAAAATAAGCCAGTTGGATTAGGTAGGAGGCCACCAGTATTCACTTGGAAGATGTGTAGGGATTTAGACAACCCTAGAAGTATAGAACCCACAATTACAAAGAAGTACAAAAGAACATGTTGAACTAAAAATTGACAAGAGGATCCAATTGGAATAGGTGGGTGGCCACCTATATCCACATGGATCAATCCTCCCCGCTTAGGAATCAATGGTCTACATTGCATTGAGTGCCTAGGGAAGAGAGGAAATCATTTTCTGAATTTGAATCTTGGTGAGTTGTGTGCCTTGTTGGAGAATTCATGTTGCTTGGCTTCTAGAAGACTGTCACAAACCTGTTGTTGGAGGGGTTGAATCTATTCCACCAACGCGTTGTATCTGGGTTTGATGGGGCATTGTGTAGGCACCATTATAGGTGAAGAGACAATATATTCTTTCTCTTTGAAAATCTAGTTTTGTTGTATGGAAGGTGTTTAGGATGCAATGGTTGTAGTGGTCTTATGTTCATCCTTTGAACATACTATGAGGAGGATGAATTTTTCAGTATGAGATATTACCTTGCGGCACTATTTTGGTGGAGAAGTAGTCAAAACTACCTCTGGTATCCTATAGAGATGACCTTCTAAAGTAATAATGACACTAAGGGGTCTAGACTCATAGACATCATGAAGTTTCCACATATATGGTTGGCCCAAAACAACATCACATACATCAAGAGGGGAAACATCACACACTACCTCATCCTTGAAGGTATGGATGCCATAGGATAGACGACACTATTGGATCACACATATATCTCATCCCTAGTGAAGCCACCCGATGTTGTATGGTCATGGGTGTGGTGTTGTTGACAACCCCAACTGTTTGACAACCTTAGATGATATGAGTTTCTTCTGGCTATCGTTATCAATAATGAAATGCAATGGGGTCCCCTTCACCCACATTTGTGAATGGAAGAGGTACTCCTCCTCTTCAATATCTAATGGTTCTTATGGTTGAATTGTTGTGGTCGCGATAGTAGCGGTGGGGTTTGCGCCAATGATCTATCTGTTTTCAATATTTTCTAGATCAAATTCTGAATTAGGGTTCAGATCCGTGTGTTTGACCTCGACCACCAATGATTGTTTCGAGAAACATTCATCGGTGTTGTGCCAGGGGATTTTGTGGAAGTCACACCACCTCCCAGTGTCATTCTTTGTCTTTCCTTTACCCTTCATGTCCTGTGTCTTGGACTGTTTTTCTAGAACCTATTGGTTAGGGTAGTCATTGCCATGCTTTTTTTGTTGCATATTTGTAGACCCAAATTCCCATTTGTTCTGGTGCCTAAATTTTTGCTCGATTTTGACAACATATCGATAGGCATCTCCCAATGATGATATGTTTAGAAAATACATTTCGATTTGGATGTACCTATGCAGAGCCCCATGGTATTTTAGAAACATATGTCGCTCAGAGTCTTTGATAACCATCTTGTTGCACAAGGTATGGAAAGTATTTGTGAACTCCGACACTTTTTGGCTCTTCTCTTTCGATCCACTTTGATTCCATCTTTCGATAAAATATTCCCTAACAACTTACCTTCTTGCATAGAAAAATGAGATTTCTTAGGGTTAGAATACAACCCAAATTTTCTACACTTGTTGAATGTTTGTCTAAAATGCACCAAGTGTTCTGTATCAGAATTAGAAAATATTATCAAATCATCTAGATAAATAAAAACAAATTTATCTTTTTTCTCCAAAAATTCTATAGCCATTTCTCTTTGAAAAGTTTCAACTTCATTCCTCAATCCAAAAGGAATTTTTTCATACATAAAGGTTCCCCAAGGAGTAGTAAACACAATTGTCTCTCTATCATTTTCATGGACAACTATTTTATTATACCCCAAAATTCTGTCAATCATAGAAATCCTATTTTCCCCAACCACTTTTTCTAGAACATGATCCATTTTAGGGAGGGGGTAATTGTATTTTAAGAAAACTGATTCAGATTTCTAAAATTGACACATAATCTTATCTCTCCATTCTTCTTTCTGACATGGGCCAAATTGGCTACCCATTCAGAGTATCTAAGAGGTACAATGATTTTTGCATCGAGAATCTTTTTGACCTCCCTTTCTATTATCGGCAAGAGAATTGGATTTATTTTTCTAAGCTTTTGCTTGAAAGGATTAATACCTTGTTTTATAGGAATCTTATGCTCAATAACCTAAGTATCATAAGTTTTTAAGCCTTCATAGGACCATGCAAAAACATCTTTAAATTCTTTGAGTAATTCAACATATTTACTCTTCAGACCAGTCGAAAGATATTTTGACAATTTGACCATTTTTAGATCTTCATTTGATCCTACATTACAATCTTCAACTTCTTCAAGTTGCGGCTGCAAGGTGTATTTTAAAGGTATGTCATTTTGGTTGAACGATCTTTCTAACAGAGTAAGACCCTTGGGAATTTGATTATCCTAAAGAAATATCATTCTGTGATCCACAATTCTATCTTTGAAATTCTTTGGATTTTCTCCTTCTTGCACAATCCAAACTGGATCATTTCGATTTTCTTGATCTATGTGTGTCTCAGAAATTCATCTATCATTTCCAAAAAATGTTTTATTTGTTCATCATATTCAAAAAATTTCCAATAGTGAACATCATTTGGAATTGAAGGTTTATGTCACATGTCAATGTGACACATCAATTTCATAACATTAGGTGGTATGAAGTTAGTTGCATCTTTAGCTAATGAATCCGCTTGTTGATTATGCAATCTGGGAATAGCATGAATGTTGAAAGATAAAAGAAAAATCTATTAAATCCCATGAAAAAATTCTATAAGACCTCATTCTAGGATGCTTAGCTTGATATTGTTGTTTGATTTGTTTTACAATAAGTTATGCATCCCCATAAACTATCAAATGTTTAATTTTTAATTTTATAGCAGCTTCTAATCCTAAAATTAAAGCTTTGTATTCACATACATTATTTGTGATCGATGTCCCATTGCAATATATAATAAAAAGGGATGTAATACTCATCACTTGGTGCCACAAATAGTACTCGATCTCCTGCTCCTTCCCAAGATGAGGCACCATCGAAGAACATTTTCCACATCCTATCTCTAATATTTACATTTTTATTTGGAGCTTCTATTTTTGTATTTTCATCTTTTGTACAAACTTGAAAGTCATCATCTATGGATAAAATACAATTTCCTAAATCCTGATCAACAACATAGATTGGATAATTATTAGTATTTTGAGGATCACTTACTGTATAGGCTAGTCTAGTTTCTCTATACAATCTGGTAAACTGTCCACCAAAAATCAGAATAGTAGCATATGTCATGTCCAACTGAACTGATCCTCCTAACTTTACACCCCAAGATATTGATAAAAGCATGTCTTATTTTGCAGGAATATTAGCTACAACCATGTCCATAAGAATACTTTTAACTGGAATTTGAGCTAGATTTACAACTAAATCTTTAATCATGCCTAGACACTTAACCTTTCTAGAGTCAAAAGAGTATAAATATTGATAAGGTATGGCAATTTGTAATTGATAAGAGTATTTATCATTTTCAATATGTGGTCCAAACTTAATCGTTGGCTTTTCATATTGTAAGTTAATAACATCATATTGGCATTATGCATCTGAAAAATTAATTACCTTTGAAATCTGCTTATTGTAAACTGGATTTCTGGCAAGTTCAACTAGAGGAATTTGAATTGTGATTTTATTCAATTCATTCTCAAGATTGAACATGCCAACTGATTTTTCCAATTATTTGGTCTGAATTTTAGCTTCTTTATTTTCTAGCTTTTTAGTTTGCATTGCTTTAGTTTCAACTTGTTTTATTTGAGTACCTTGTACTTCAGTAGTTGATTTTGGAATTACTGCTTCATTTTCTTTATTTCGTGCCAAGAGTTTTTTTGGTGTATTGGTAGTGGAAATGTTTTCTCTTGGAATCAAATCATATTTATTTTGAAGCTCAACCATTATTGAATCAACAAGATCTTTATATTGTACTATAGAGTCTCCCAAGTTATTGATATTTTTTCATCAAATAATGATCCAAGATTTAAATATTTTTCACAGTCTTGTTTAGTTAAATGAGTTTCAGTAGCATCATGACCAAGATTATTTATATCCTCGTATAATTCATCATAATATTGAACATAATCTCCCTGTATCAGATTTTATGTTTTAAAAGGAGCCTGGATTTTTTGTTCCTCATTCTTGATTTTCCTTTGTTGAATATAAGGGTTTGTATTGAGGATTCTCTTGAATTGGTTTTTATTTCTAACATATGGATCAGGTTTGGATTTCTCAATTTCCATCCTAGAAATTCTTTTTTGATAACTCTTTAATTATTTAAGCCATCTCATCCATATTTTACTCTAAGGTGTTTTTCCCAACACTAGACAATCATGCTTGTTCTTTAAATCTTCTAGGTTCTCTTATTCCCATCTCAATTTATTTTTTTTCAGTTTTCCTGATGCCATCATATGAGATATAATTTCGATAGCATCATCTTGCATTCCAGCTAATGTTGTAGCTCTTATTTCCCTTATAATTAAAGAGAAATACGAATCAAACACCCTTACGAAAGTAACTTTAGCAGCTGGGTGGGAAGTTTTAACTTTGACTGGGATTTTTCTATACAGTTTATTGAATCTTTGAATAAATTTAGAAATAGTTTCAGATGTTTTCTTCCTTAAATCTCCAAATTCAGTTAAGTAATATAAATGGTTTTTTTTCTCGCCGCACTGTCTTAGGAAATAAGTTTCTAAATCATCATGTGATTCTATGGAATTTGCAGGAAGTCCCCTAAACCAAGTCCTGACTTGCCCCTCAAAATTTTGTACTAACAGTCTCATGTAAATGTCTTCATGTTCAATGCCAAGAATATCAACAAATTGATCAAAATTTTTTATATTCTCTCTGGTTGTTAAATTTCCTTCTCCCATGAATTTAGGTAAAATTTTCATATAATTATCAGGTAAATTATGAAGAACTGCAGGGAGGGATAAGGGCGCATATCTAGCAGCAACCTTAGCAAAAATCCTTGGAGAAGGTAGTGGTGGATTTATATTTCCACCTCCTACACCATCCATTGAAAGTTTACGAGAAGAGATACTATGGATGTAATGTAAATTATCAAATATTTCAAAAGAATGTTGTACTATATCTTTAATTTCTTCGGGAAGATGAGAGCGAAGATCTGCTAGATAATCCAAAGGTGGTGAATCTTGTGAGAGGGATGTAAAATCAAAATCAGATGGGAAATGGGAACTTGAGCTTGGAATTTTAGATCGACTAGATGGATAAATGGGGGAAGTAATAGGAGATGAACCTGAATATAAAGGGTGATTTTCAAGATTTTTAGAGATAAAAACTTTTAATTAAAAAATACTAAGAATAGGTTGCATATAGACAATATTAATAATTGAAGAAGATTATTTACTCTCCCTGGTAAAAGTGTCTATCAAAGAGATACAGGTATTTTGGAAACCTAATCTCTTTAGGTCATACATTTTTACTTCGGGAATCACCTCTTCCAAACTTTCTATCTTAATTTCAGGATTATTGGTTGAGGCTTCTACAGAATGAGGTTTGTTTTGATGTTTTTATTTAGAACTAAGTAAACTTATTTCTTCTGCTAGAATTTTAACATTAACCTGAGTAACCTTAGTTTGATATACCTTAACTATAGATGAAAAAGTATTCTTTAGATATCCTTTGTTTTTCAACAGTTTTTCGGGATCCAAAACTGGTGTAGTCTACTTATCATTTGGTTTTTTTCTGGTATTTTTTTGTTTGAATGTCATCTTTGCCAAAATGGAGTCGCAGGGTGAAAAATAAAATGAGCCTTGTCCTTATGTTCAATTCTTTTTCACCATAAAAAATTGAAACTTAAACTTTGTCATATTCCCATGGAAAATAATTTTGTTTCTTTGTCCCTGGCAGTAGTGCCAAAAAGATGTTGTTCCTGAAATTTACTCTAGGCTTATAGAATAATTTCAGGCGTCCAAAATTTAAGAGAATTGTTTTATAGTGTTCTTATACCTTCAGTTGTTTTTAGATGAAACTTCAATGAGTTTAATGATTAGAAAATACAGAGGAAGTATTTCTTTCTTTGAGTCTTTTATAGATATTGAATATATGGAAAGTATAATCGATTAAAAAAAAATGTAAAAATAAAGTAAGGTATCCAATACTGATAATATTACCTTATCTGCAGTAGAAGAATTATGTCAAATGAATGTTTTAAAGATGAATTTAAATGAGGAGATTCAAACAGATACATGTCTTTTTTTACTCATAGTATAAATAGAGGAAAACCTATAGCTGAACAAACTTCTGATTCTGTGGACCACAGTAGATGTGTTACTAAGTTGTAGCCTTTCAATCTTTAAGAGTCATAGAATGAAGAAAATAAGATTTGTGAAATGAGAATACACAGATAGTACATAACTTAAGGAAATGAAACGTGGAATCTTTGTCTTCTCTTTGAAGTTGGAATAAAGAAGGTTATCTTTTACACTCAGCCAAAAGAAGCCTCAAATATATCTTTCTTCTATTTATTTATACAAAAACTGTCTTAAATAAAATTGGTTAGACATTCCACTTTCTCAATTCTAAAAATAGAATAGAATCTAAACTAAAATATATAACAAATATTTTTAAGCATTCACTGAGATTTCTTTCGCATTGCTGGCAACTCCTTCACCTTTTATTTTCTCGTGAAAGCACTTGGTTTTTTTTATCCTTGAATTTTTCATGTAGTTCCATTAATGCAACAACGAACTTGGAAGGTCAGACATTTTCATTTAACTCAAATGAAAAATCCTTTTTATGCACCAATGGTAACATTTCTTGAACTTTAACAACTTCCTATTGTGTGATCTGTTGTTGTAAATTGGGTTTCACTAGCAGATCATTTACTATTCGTAAATAAACATGATTTACCTATAGTATATTATTTTGTACATTTTCTCTATTTTTATTTAGACTTTATTTTCTCTTTTCGATCTCAATTTGTGTAAGTGTATCATGAATACCATTGACATCAATCCCTTCCATTTCCAGATCAACGACTAAAAGAGCATTAACACATCCCTCTTTTGACTCTTTGGATAGCCTTTTACTTTCTTCAAGATTATTTTCCCAGACCTTTAAATCTATTTCTCCCTTTATCTGCTCAAATTGTGAAAAATGAGCAATTCCAGGTACATTAATATTTTTCCTCCAAACTATGAATTCTTGGAATTTGGATCTAGTCATAAAGGCTTCCCTTTCATTTTCATAAATATTCTTCAAAGAATTATTGATTACTTGATAATTTCTTTGAATAATATCCATATTTCCATATAGATCCTATTGGAAAATTGATCCAGTTGGCCATTGGTGGCCACCCACCTATTCCAACTGGCTCCTCTTGTCCCTTTTTAGCTCAACACATTCTTTTGTACTTATTTGTAATTGTATGTTCTACACTTCTATGGATTTCTGAAGCCCTACACATATTCCAGGTGGATATTGGTGGCCTCTCACCTAATCCAACTGCTTTATTTTGTATGTTCTCCTATCAACACATCTTGTTGTACTTCCAGGGTTGTTTTGGAGGCCTAAACAATATTTTTTTGGCTATCCATAGTGAAACAATAGACGAATTCAAAGTTTGACGACAACATGTTTAGTTCTCTGAAAGACCTTTCCAACAAGCTAGAACACACCTAAAACGGAGGTCATATGCAAAAGTTATGACCCCAGGAATTTGAGGTACCAACTTACCCATAGGGGCCCACATGACTTTTGATGTTTCACCTCCTAGGGTTAGGTTTTTGGATGTCTATGGTTTTGGAATTCATGAGTAATATAAAAAGGCCTCTAGAGCCTCATTGTAATTCATTTTTCTCAAATGGATGCACGTAGTAGCCACATCTATTCTCAGATATAGATACCACCATTCGAGCAAGTGTTTCAGTTCTGTAGTTTTACAGTTTTAGCTTATTTCATTATTCAATAGAAGATATTGTTCATTGGATATTTGTGTTATTATTCATATCTTTGTGTTTATTGTATTCAGTCTGTTAATCAGTTAATTCTGATCCTAAATCTAGATTATTGGTATCAGAGCAGTCTACTCTTCATTTATTTTTCTTTGTGCATGTCCCCAACAAGATTTGGGTACAAGACATTGGGACTCAAACCAATCGATCCATTGCAAGATCGGTTGCGCCGACCCTGACAAAAACCCACGGGGGACCAAAAGAAATATGATGGAACAAGATATCCTATTAAAATGTTGCTCGAGGAATCCCTCACGGGAAAAAGGAACGAAATGATGGACAACTTCATGCAGATCCTTCGACAGTTTCCCACAGGAGAAGCATATTCATCAAGCGTCCATGCAACCCCCTTCAAGGTATAGGTAAATTTTTATATTCCATTATTTGAAGGACTGATAGATGCGTATGTTGTAGATAAATGGTTGAATCTGCTTGAAGGGTATTTTTTGGTCCACAATTTTTCTAATAGGGAAAAGATCGTTTTTTCACTCCTCAAGGTCGTTCCCCATGTTAAATACTGGTGGGATACTTACTCTAAGCAAAGGGCCGTAGAGGAATCTACAATGTTTGTGGTGGCCCCTACATGGGAGTCCTTCCAGGATGTCATTAAAGAATAATACTACCATGTTTGAAGCTACGAGGACCAATACACCATATGGGCCACACTACATCAAGAAAGGGACCAGACAGTACCATATTTCACCAATATTTTCCATACCCTGTGCACCAAATTGGGTATCAAACACTCTGAGCGTCATCTGGTTCTCAAATACTGTGGTTTTGTGCACATATACATTCAAACAAAAATGGAGTTTCTAGACATCACCTCATTGGGAACGAATTATAGATATGATGCCAAGATTGAGCATAAATTTAAGCAGAAAAGGTGAGAGTTTGGATTTACAAACCCCTCATAGTCGAAGCAGGGAAAAGGCGACCCTAACCCACACAGCAAGGGACCAATTTGAGATGGTTTCCCTAAGGAAAACTAGTCCAAGATGCAACACAAGAAGGGAAACGAGAAGATGAAGAAGTACACGGGAAAATGGTGTGAGTACCATAAAATCCCTTGACACAACACCAAAGAATTCCCCTCCAAGTAGTCACTCATGGTCGAACTAAAGGATTCCGAGTGAGAGGTCGATTCTTATTCTAAATCAAATCCTGAAGGAGGGAAGAAGATTATCGATGTTGAACTCAGTGCCACTGTCACTACCACCAAAGTCCAACCAAGTGAACCAGAAGAACCAAAGGAAAGGGAATGCCTCTTTAACTCACATATGTGGGTAAAGGGGGATCTGCTTCATTTTATTGTTGATAGCAATAGTCAGAAGAACCTGATTTCAGCAGAGGTCGGCAAGTGGCTGGACCTGTCAAAGACATCACATCTGCAGCCCTACACCATTGACTAGCTTTGCCAAGGAAGAGATCTTCATTTCATCCAACAATGTCATCTTCCCTACGACATCAAGCCTTTCAAAGAGGAGGTACTGTGTCATATTTCTCCCCTTGAAGTTTGTGATGTTCTTTTAGGACAACCATATTTGTGGAAGCATCATGTTATGTATGAGTCTACACCCTACAGTGTTATTATTACTTTTGGTAGACAATTGTATAGGATACCAGAGGTAGAAAAACCTATTGTTATTTCTTTAATCTCTGCTAAGCAATGCAATAAGGTCATTTTATAGACCAAGAATTTTGTCTTCTTTGTGATCCATGCTCACAGTAAGCATATGGTCACTGCCACATTTGTGGCCTCTACACAGAGCCTCTCTTTTTAGAAGAAGAAAGTGGACAGGATCGTGGAAGAATATAGAGACATATTCTCCTCACCTAGAGGGGTACTGACACACTGCCAAGTCAAGCATCCAATGGACCTAATGGACCAGTCTATCGTCGCTCGCTGATGGAAAATGACAAAATTAGGCATCAGATCTAAGAAATTCTCCAAAAGGGTCACATCAGACCCAACTCCTCCCCTTGTGGAAGCCCGATTGTACTGTTTCAGAAGAAGGATAGGACTTGGTGACTCTGCATTGATTACAAATCCTTAAACAAAATCACAGTCAAGAATTGCAACCCCATTCCCAGGATTGATGACCTTCTCGACCAACTCAAGCGGGAAAATTTCTTTAGCAAGATTGACCTAAATTATGGCTACCAATTGTAAGTTTTAAACCTGTGAAGTAAAGCAATGCATATAGATTCTTAAGAAAAACAAAATTTAATCAATGGCTCATACATAGAGTACACAGATATTTTATACCGGAAACCCTCAACCGAGAAAACCTTTCTTATATTCATTATATCGAAATTCACCATTCACCATACAATATATATACAATGTTTTTAGGTATTCCATAGATACCAAAACCCTAATCCCTTAATATGGGATTAATTTACAAAACCACTAAAAATAGCAAAGTTTGCTAAAAATAGCAAAAACCGCCCCCAAAAAGAAAAATCGGGGTGCTCCCCCGAACATTGCGCGTAACCAGACGATGGGGCATACCTTCCCCCCCTGGGACCCCCTTAGGAAAGCACTCAGCACACACTGCACAAACAGAGCACTAGTACGAGGGATCGTCAGACGCAGTTCATATCTGATGCGCCCACACACACACATGCAAAGAATATAACATATACCCAACATTCTCCCACTTATTGTTTTCTTTGCATCCAGGGGTCTAGGGGATTATATAGTCAACAATCCAGGGCAACAATGCCCATTGTTACTCTACACCAGGAGAACTTTTTTGTGCTCACAAACTTTGTCAATGAATCTGCAACATTCTTCAAAGTGTCAACCTTTTCTAGCAACACCTTATTTTCCTCAACCATGTCTCTCACAAAGTGATACTGAACATGAATATGCTTTGTCTTCGAATGATCAGATGGGTTATTTTCCAGGAAGATTGCACTCTGACTGTCACAATCTAATCTCTCTTCTTGTTGTACCAACCCAATACCTGAACACAATCTTTGTAACCATATTGCTTCCTTTCTTACATGAGTGGCTGCCATGTATTCAGCTTCTGTAGTTGAGAGAGCCACTACAACCTGTCTTTTTCTCATCCAACTGATTTCTCCTCCAAATAGGTTAAACACATACCCACTTGTAGATATTCTGTGATCCAGATCTCCATCCCAGTCTGCATCAAAAAATCCATGTATGTCCACCAATCTGTTCAATCCTTTTCTTCCTTGGTAGCACAATCCATAAATGGTGGTGCCACGAAGATACGTAAAGACCCTCTTTATTGTTGTCCAATGCTCCTTCCTTAGTTTTGACATATACCTACTCAAAATTCCCACTGCATGTGCAATGTCCTGTCTAGTATAGACCATTTCATACATCAAACTGCCAACTACACTAACATACAGAACATGGGACATGTCCTCTTCTTCTTCCTGTGTCTTGGGACACTGATCTGCAAATAACTTTACACCTATATGAATAGGAACCTTGATCGGTTTACTTCCATGCATATTAAACCTCTGCAATATCGTCTCAACATATTTTCTCTGATTCAACCAGAGTTTCTTATTTGCACAATCTCTTTTAATATCCATTCCTAGAATGAAGTTAGCAGCACTGAGATCCTTCATGTCAAATTTGGAGGATAGTTGCGATTTCACCTCCTTGATAACATCCATGTTATTTCCTACCAACAACATGTCATCAACATACAACACTGCATAAATGAAGTGATTACCAACCTACTTGGAATATACACAGTGATCAGCCCTGCTTCTTACAAATCCCAATCCAAGGATGTATGTGTCAAACTTTTGGTACAACATCCTAGGTGATTGCTTCAAACCATATAATGACTTCTTTAGCTTATAGACCAGCTCCTTTTTTCCCTTCACTACAAAACCTTCTGGCTGCTTCATGTAGATTTCTTCTTCTAGATCCCCATGTAGGAATGTTGTCTTCACATCCATCTGTTCCACTTCAAGATCAAAAGCACCAACAATAGATAATAGAAATCTAATAGAAGTTAACTTAAAAACAGGAGAAAAAATCTCACCAAAGTCAATTCCCTCTACTTGGGAATAACCTTTTGCTACTAACCGAGCTTTGTACTTATCCTCTTTACCTTGTGTATTAAACTTCTTCTTAAACAACCATTTAAACTTCTTCTTAAACAACCATTTTCTACCAACAGATTTTCATCCAGCTGGAAACTCAACTATATCCCATGCCTCATTCTTGTCCAAGGAATCCATTTCTTCAACCATGGCCTTCTTCTAGAGTTTACTATCCTCTAAATTCACTGCTTCCGTGACAGTTCTGGGATCATCATCAGTAATAGATAAAGAAAAATTTGAATGGAAATTGGGTGGACTATACCTTTCTGGTTGCCTTTTATCTCTCACTGATCTCCTCAATAATAGGGTATGAGGTTCTTCTTCTTCTGCTTCCTCTTCTTCAGATGATTCAGAATTTGCATCATCCAACTCAAGCTCTATTTTCTCAGGTTCGTCTTGCGTTGGTAGGAATTCCTGTTTGGACACATCTTTTACCTCTCTGAACAAAACATCTTGACTATAAGCAGTCTTCTTGGTTTCTAGGTTCCAAAGTTTATAACCTTTCACACCATCTTTATAACCAATAAAGATACACTTTTCAGCCTTTTTATCCAACTTACTCCTATTTTCCTTTGGAACATGTACATAATCATCACAACCAAACACTCTAAGATGTTGAAGAGAGGCTTTCTTTCCAGACCATACCTCGTGTGGAGTTTTATCATCCAATGCTGATGAAGGTGATCGATTGACCAGGTAACATGTTGTACCGATTGCCTCTGCCCAGAATTCTTGTCCTAACCCAGCACTGCTGAGCATGCTCCTTGATTTTTCCATCAGTGTCCTATTCATCCTTTCTGCAACTCCATTCTGCTGAGGAGTGTATGGAGCAGTTTTCTGCCTTGCTATACCACACTTCTTATAGAATTCTTTGAATTCATTTCTGTGGAATTCTCCACCATTATCTATTCTCAATACCTTTATTTTCTTCTATGTTTGATTTTCTACCAGAGCCTTAAACTCTTTAAATTTATCAAATACCTCAGATTTCTTTCTAAGAAAATAAATCCATGTGTTCCTTGAAAAATCATCTATGAATGAAACATAATACACAGATTTACCTAGGGATGGAACAGGAACAGGTCCAAACACATCACTTTGTATCAACTCTAAGATCCCCTTTGCTCTTGTAGCACCAGATGGAAATCTTACTCGATTTTGTTTACCATATCTGCAATGTCCACATAAATCAAAATCCAAAGTGCAATTAGACATACCTTCAACCATACCTTTACCGTGTAGTGTTCGAAGGCCCTTTTCTCCAATATGTCCCAGTCTTTGATGCCACATCATGGTCTTCTTTTCAGGGACAATATTGGTCTTGTCTTCTTTATTTGTCTACTAAAGGACAACATAATTGTTACACCCATTAGTATAAGTGTTTCCCAACATCTTGTACAGAATTCCACACCGAACTCCCCTCATCAACACCATTGCTCCTCGTACCATCTTGCAAGTGTTCTTTCCAAATACAGTATCCACTCCTGCATAATCCATCTTGCTTATAGATATTACGCTCTTGTCTAGTTTTGGAATGTGCAGAACCCCAGGGAGAGTTCTAATCCTTCCATCTTTTAGCAGCAACTTTACCCTTCCACGTGCCAAGATTTTTTCTATCGAGTCATCTGCTATGAATACATCACCACCATCATATTTTTCATATTCAGAGAACCACTCCCTGTGAGGAGTCATATGGTATGACGCACCTGAGTCAATCAACCATACATCATGGTCTGCATGTGTACTTGTAGATGATAGGTAAACATCACCTCCTTCTTTAGTGGATGTTTTCGCCTCTATGGAAGAGGTACTTGTTGGTCACTATAATTGCTTATTAGTTAAAACAATCAAGCGTTACATAAATTTTCAACCCAGGGAAGTCTGTTTATTTCAAAGGCAATCACACACTTTATATGCTCAATCTCAAAAGCAATCCAAAGTTGTAATAAGTTACACTAATCACACCTTTCTTTGAACAGACTGAAGTTCTACTCTGAATTACAGTAAAAATAATCTATCTATTGCAGAGTTTAAGATTCAAAAGGAAATAATTATCAGAAGAATCCTGGATTACATTAAAAAACAACAACCTAGGAAAAAGGAACCTTTCAGCATACTGCAAAGAAGACTAACTATTTTGTAACAGAGAATAGGACCCTATTCCCCAAAGTAGGAATCTTCAGCACATGTCTCTGACTATCACACTTTCATAAACTCATTCTGCAAACAGAATTACCAATCAAAATGATTAACAATTACTGAAGACTAACTATTCTATAATAGAGAACAGGACCCTATTCCCCAAAGTAGGAATCTTCAGCACCTGTCTCTGACTATCACACTTTCATAAACTCATTCTGCAAACAGAATTACCAATCAAAATGATTAACAATTACCTAGGAATGAATTGTATGAAAACGATGT
>ML778818.1:894808-927351 GCA_009831015.1 Picea engelmannii
GTAGAGTCAAATAATACTCCTTCTCTTCTATCCAACTTCTCCCAATCTACCTTTGACATGCCAGTAGGTGGTGTACTGGTAGTTTTTGTACTAGTACGTTGTGTACCAGTAGCCTGTGTGCTAGTAGACAGTGTACTAGTAGGCTGTGTACTAGGATCCACATCGATCCATTGTTCTTTGTCTACAAGAAGGTCCTCCATTTTCAACTTCTATAGCTCAAAGTTTTTACCATTGAACTTATCTATCTCGATTCTAGAAGAACTCTCCATTCCTCTTTATGCACTCAAATCACCACTGCAAAAGCTCCCACAAAACCCAGGTTTATCACAGGCCCAAGATAAAATTGATCTATCAAGACCGAGCCAAAACCTCAACAACAAAGGTGTCCCTCTGAAGCCAAAAATGATCTCTGATACCACATGTAAGTTTTAAACCTATGAAGTAAAGCAATGCATATATATTCTTAAGAAAAACAGAATTTAATCAATGGCTTATACACAAAGTACACAGATATTTTATACCGGAAACCCTCAACGGGGAAAACCTTTCTTATATTCATTATATCGAATTTTACCATTCACCATACAATATATATATACAATGTTTTTAGGTATTTCGTAGATACCAAAACCCTAATCCCTTAATCTAGGATTAATTTACAAAACTGCTAAAAATAGCAAAAATCGCCCAAAACAAAAATTTCGGGGTGTTGCCCCGGGCTACTGCCCATAGCTGAACGTTGCGCGTAACCATGGGGGTGCATACCTGCCCCCCCCTAGGACCCCCCTAGGAAAGCACTCGACGCACACAACACAGACAGAGCACTAGTACGAGGGATCGTCATACGTAGTTGTCACATTTGATGCGCCCACACACACACATGCAAAGAATATAACACATACCCAACACCAACAAGTTCCCATTGAACCAAATGATGTATGGAAGACAACCTTCGAGTCTAAATAAGGTCATTTCAAATGGCTAGTCATGTCCTTTGTCTTAACAAATGCACAAGCTACTTTCATGAGGTTGATGGATGATGTATTGAGACCCTTCACCAACTCCTTTACGGTGGTATATTTGTATGACATCCTTATCTTCAAAATAACGTGAGAGGAGAACATGTGACATATTCAACAGGTTTTTAGCACTCCGAAACAACATAATCTATATGCCAAATTAGAAAATTTCTCTTTTGGCTTGAACAAGGTCCAATACTTGGGCTACATTGTTGATAAGCATGGGGTACATGTTGATCCAGCTAAGATCTAAGTCATTCGTGATTGGCCAACCCTGACCACACTGACCAAGCTTCGAGTATTATTCAGACTAACCAAATTCTATCGATGGTTCATGTTGGGATTCTCCCATATTAAATGGGCCCTCAACCAGGTGACCAAGGGTGGTGGCAGGGCCAAGTTCGAAAGGGGGAAGAAACAACAACGAGAATTCAATGATTTGAAGCATTGCTTTTTCTCATCTCTAGTACTCTCCTTTCTCAATATACAACAACCATTCGAGATTGAGACTGATGCATCTGACTATTATTTGGGCATAGTTCTCACTTAGCACAGTCATTCGGTGGCATACCATAGTGACACACACTCAGATACTATTCGGAAATACCCCACCCATGACAAGGAAATGCATTCCATTGTACAAGATTTTTTTCAATGGAAACATTACATCTTGGGAAAGGATATGATCATACACACTGATCACAAGCCTCTACAGTTCATACATACACAGGGGAAATTGCAGAACGACCTCCATTAGAAGTTGTCCACCTACTTGCAGTGGTTCCATCTCAACATCAAGTATAAGACATGTATCTCAAATTGTGTCATTGACTGCCTCAGTTGACCTCCTGTGGCTTCACTCACCACTGTGCTCCATTCCTTTGGACATGAAGCATCTGAGTGGCCCCAACTTTCTCAACAAGATCTGGACTTTGACACCACCTAACAACTCTTGGGTATAGGTGTGACTGTCATTGATTTTTACATTCAGGATGAAATATTATGCTACATGGGCCATATCTTTGTTCTTACAAGCGAGCGTGAAAATATGATTTTGGAATTCCACTACAGTCGGATGGCAGGGCATTTTGGTGTGGAGAAAACTATGGTCGTTCTTCAGAAACATTTTTATTGGCCAAAACTTCGACAGGACATTAGCAATTATATCAGATCTTTCACTTCCTATGCCATTTCCAAGCCATCCATAAAGAAGCAAGGCTTATAAACTCCTCTTCCTACTCCCGAGAATCCTTGGGATTCCATCTCAAGGGATTACATGGCTGGCCTTCCATCCATGAGGAAAGGAAATGGCTATGTTTTCAAGGATGGCCATCCTCACAGCCTGCAAGAAGAATATCACAGCGGAAGATACTACCAAGATATTCTTTGAACGATTGTGGGTCCACTTTGGGATACCATAGACCATCATCTCCAACTGGGACAACAGGTTCCTCAACACATTTTGGTCGAGTCTTTGGTCACTGTTGGACACCAAGCTCACAAAATCCACTGCTTTCCACCCCCAAACAGATGACCAAACAGAGGTCTTCAATCAGATGATTGTGCATATCATGCACATGTACAACTCTAAGAATCCATGTACATGGGACGAGAGACTCCCCTATGTTCAACACAGTTATAACATGTCTCTCCATAGCTCCACTAGCCATAGACCATTTCAGGTGGGGTTGGGATTCCAGCCCTTGGGAACCATTGATGTTTCACTTCCTCTTTCCACCACACAGACAAAATCTTTCCATGATTAGTCTGCGATCGACAAAGCCACCAGATTCATTGATCGGATTCAGCACATCCGCCAACAGGTCCAGGAGATTTTTCAGAAATCCAATGCTAAGTACAAGAAACGCCATGATCAACGTAGGGTACCACATAATTTTTAGGTTGGAGACAAAGTATGGTTACATTTGCAGAAGGAGCGTCTCACAGGGCCCTGTTGGAAGTTCCACCCACTTTGTTATGGGCCTTACACTATCACCAAGGCTATGGGTAGAAATTCTTTTGAGCTCAACACTACACCCTTCCTTGGCTTGTACCCAATGTTCAATGTGGACCTCCTTTGACCATATTTTCCACCATTATTGGACACCTCAGAGATCGCAGAACAACTGACACCCACAAATCTCAACCCTAACTACATGGAACATGCATCCATTGATCAGATAGTGAACACACAGGTCAAGGGAACTCACCAACAGAGGATCCAACTTTATCGGGTTGTCAAGGCAAGGAAACGCCTCCACCAAGGCAAGTGGCTCACCTGGGGCCAAGTCCAGCAGAAGTTTCCTCACCTGATGGGGGAACTCAACGCAATGGAGACCATTGCTTCCTAAGGGGTAAGGATTGATCCAGTTGGCTATTGGTGGCCACCAACCTATTCCAACTGGCTCTTCTTGTCCATTTTTAGTTCAACATGTTCTTCTATACTTCTTTGTAATTGTGGGTTCTACACTTTTGGGGTTGTCTAAATCCCTCCACATCTTCGAGGTGGATATTGGTGGCCTCTCACCTAATCCAACTAGATTATTTTGTATGCTTTCATGTCATCACATCTTGTTGTACTTATAGGGCCATTTTTTTGGCTTTCCATAGTCAAAATATACATGGAGTCATATTTTGATGGCAAAATGTGTAGTTATATGAAATACCTTTCCAACAGGATATCACGTGCCTAAAACGGAGGTCATATGCAAAATTTACGACCCTAGGAAGTTGAGGTACCAACTTACCCATAGGGACCACATGATTTTTGATGTTTCACCTCCTAGGGTTAGGTTTTTGGATGTCCAGGGTTTTGGCCTTCATGAGTAATATCAAAAAGGTCTCTATAGCCTCATTGTAATTCATTCTTCTGAGACAGATGCGTGTAGAAACCACATCTCTTCTCAAAGATAGTTACCACCATTTGAGCAAGTGTTTCAGTTCTGCAGTTTTACAATTTAAACCTATTTCATTATTCAATAGAAGTAATTGTTCACTGGATATTTGTGTTATTCTTCATATCTCTGTGTTTATTTTATTCATTATGTTAATCATTTCGTTTCACTCCTAAATCTGGATCAACAATTTGCAATTTTTCATTTACCTATGATGCTTGTTTCTTGAAGGAATAAATTTCCATTCATGTGCTCTTGAATGAGGTCATTCGAGTCTGAAAATTATCTATTAGAATATATCATTGGGAAAACATGTTATTACTCAAGTGTTGATTTTGAACACTTAATTACATTTTGTCTTCTAACTTCTTAATTTGTTGTTCAAAACCCTGTCTGATTTGTTCCATATCAAAATTGATTTTATCTTTGGAAGTCACTTCGACCTGTTTCATATCATTATAAAATTGTTCAATCAAAAGATTCTTTTGGTCCAACTATTTTATGAGATTATCCATTAACCATCAGTTGGAATTTGCAAAAGCTCCCAATGAATTTGCAACTTCTTTTGTGAATTTAGGGTCACTATGTCCTTGTCCATCATATATCATTTTATGATTTTTGGTAGTTCCTCCCTCCTTCTGTCAAGATTACCTTCGTATGATAGCCTTCATTTTCTTGTTGAAAAAAAAAATTGATGAAGGAATATCTTCATGTTCAATATGTTTCATGTCATCTATATTAATAACCTATGAACAAGGTAAATCAAGACCTGTTTCCAGGGGAGTCAAAGATGGAATAGGAGTAATAAGTGTAGTAGATTCTCCTTGTTTTGTAGTATCTTTCACTGGAGTTTCAGTCTTTCATATTGACAGAGGAAAATTATGTCCATGCTTCATAAAAGATTCAAATGATGTTAATAATTCCCGATCTCCTTTACCTGGTATGGATATTCTTGCGAATTTGTCATCTTTGGGCGATGTATTTGAGTTATTTTCCACATCTCTAGCTTTTTCTTAGGGAAAGTTATGTTTCTTGAGCTCTGTTTCTTCTGCCACCTATGAAGTTGGATTAAGTATTTGTTCTTCCTACAAGATTTTGGGTATATTTTTCCTTCTACTCTTTTGAAATCCGAGGAAGCCTGACTATTGATCTTGAGGAAGATTTCGAAATCTGGATACAACTTCATCATAAAATCTAACTTTTTTGAAAACTTCATCATAGGGTGAATCTTCATGCATGTATCTTTTCATATTGAATTCAGTTAAATGATTTTCAACCACCCTATGTGGATCATTCCTTTTTCATTCAATTTCAACCAATTTAATATCTTCTATGGACAAACCCTCCACCTTAACGTGTCCAAAGTCAGATAATGAAAATATGCCAACCTTTATGGGAAAGGTTGGCCAAACTCTTTTATGTGTCGCTTTCATCTCTTTTGTAATTCCTCCTAAAGCTATCTGATATGCTACTTCTCTGCAAAAAAGTCTGTCTGGTAATAATCTACGAAGAGCATGAGGAGATGTAAAGAAACCAGACACTCTGATGTAAGGGAAAATTTCTTCAATATACCAATCTACAATGGCACCTAAATTTCCAGTGATTTGTTCTGAAATTATGGGGGGGGGGTGACCATAGATAACTTCATGAATTTGGATGACCATGTTATGACTAATTTTATAAAAATGATCCTTTGAGTTTTCCTCCCATAACATAGAATGATAAAAATGTACGGGATCAGTGACACTCACAATCCAGTTCCAATGCATAAGAGGAAATGGGGTCCTGAAACAAATTGCATCCATAATATATGTAGACATATAGAAAGGAGCATGTTCTCCTTTATATTGTTGAGTTTTGTAATCCCCAATTTGCTTGGCTATGTTATCCGACAACATTTTTCCCCAATAAAAAGTATATCCCTCGACAACTTCATGGATTATGGGAATCCATTATATGGTAAAGTGCACAAGATTTTTCTTTCCAAAATTCTACAGAGCATCATGGAAATATAAAAAATATGGTCACCACAAGAGGCTTTGGAATATATACCTTGGCTATTAGTTTTGAACTTATTTTGATTTCCCCACCAGGATTTTACTATATCGTGAAAAATTCTACCATATTTTCTGCATTCCTCATCCTCAAACTTCATTATAAATGATGCATTGTAAGTATATTTTAGGTTAGGGATTAATTTTTACATTAATTGAATGTCTTTGGGTCGAAAGGAGATGAAAATGGTCTTCTGGTGACTATAGATGGTTCTCATTGGGATATCCACATGCTCTAAGGCCCAACTTATCATATCGGTATATGGCATTAGTTTGAGTCGATTTGCAACTTTGTGAAGTTCTCACTTAGCCACCTGACTTAGATTAGATAAACATGACTCATCCCCTTCTTTAGTTGAATCATCGGAACAAAGAGAAATTTCCTTCTCTAAAATGTCATAAACCTGCTTCGAAGATTTAATGACGTCTATCAATCGAGTGGAAGTGTCTGAAAGTATGTCTGCATTTGGGTTTGATTCCTTAGTAAATGAATCTTTCTTCCTTCCTTCTTTATGCGGTTCCATGATTCACAAATGTTGATATTGATCCTCCTGTGAGAAGCAAAAAATCATGTGAGTTTAAAATGATGATTGCGAAAGTTTTGGACGCTAATAGAAAATTTCTTTGAAGTTCGAAATACCTTTATTTACAGAAATATTAATGACTAGTCATCCTATCATTAATCTATTGACAGAGTAATCATACCAAAATCTGTTGAATTTATTACCTCACGGTCGTAAACAATTTCCCAATATTTTACCCTAGCAAGTTAGATACATTTTAAATGGTTATAATTAAGATAAAGTACTTTGACAGTTCGACATTCAGGAGTTTTGATTATAGAATAATGGATATCTCTCGAAGGTCAAATTCACGAAACAATTAATCAACCCTTAATTATTATTTTGTTTAATTGATCATGTCTTAAGGTCACATTCTAATTTTAAGTACTTCGGGATTCCGAAACTCCGAAGCTCCGGGGCTTCGTGAGTTTTTTTTTTGGGTGAGTAGAGTTTCCCCAAAGTCTGAATTCGTAGAGTGGTTACTTATCATTAATCACACTTATTTAAACCTTCTCATCCCCTTAATCTTTAGTGATTTATTATCATGATCATTCGAGTGATTCATCACTTCGACACTCTGACGCTCTGACGCTCCTTTGAATTTGTTCTTGATTGATCTCCCGAAGGCCAAATTCACAGAGTGATGTGGCACTGATGACGTCAATGTTGATGACGTGTCATAAAAAGTGAGTGACACATGTCACTTAAAAACGTGTGAATGAAGTGACTAAGGTGCCTCAAAAGAGTGCCACGTGTCAGTATAAGTAAAGATTTGGCAGGTGTCATGTGACTCAATAATAGATCTATTTTTAAATATTTTCATGGGAACATGCTTTCGGGACTCGGGAGCTTCGCGACTTCAGAATTTTTTAGAGCTTTAAACATTTTGAGCATGAACTCCCAAATTGTGAAATCTTGAAATGAACTTTGTACTTCAACTTTTATTAACCCTTACATATTTCTAGAATTCTGAATTACTGAGAGTCGTCGATCCAGATGACTGTTAATTTTTTAATGGCTGGTATTTACCCCTAAGTTTTTTTTTTTTTTCTCAAAATTTATTTTGAAAAGATAAAAACAAAAAGACTTCCAAAATTTAACTTCTTATTTGAAAAGTTATAATGCTTGTTGTAACTATATTATTTGAAAAATTCTAAGTTTTTCAAATCCTTGTTGTACCTGTATTATTAACCACTGGAATCGAAGAAGTTGAATCTTTGATTATGGGAGGAATGTGAACTGGTTTAATCTAAGAGTGTTATGATCTAGATTGATGAACCATGTAGGCGAAGAGAATTCCTATAGATCCGGTGGTTACAGATTGATGAACCATGTAGGCAAAGAGAATTCCTATAGAGATGGTGGTTACAATGGCTGGTTATAGTTATAACTGATGATGAATGGATGTAATCAGGTAGATGAGTTATTTTTATGGTGATGGTGTAGTCAGCATAATGAGACACATGGAAAAAAAAAGAGGAAAAATTGTTTGCATGTAAAATGGCATATGGATATGAGACCTGGTAAGGCATGCCTACCCCTAGTAACTCACACATAAATTCAGCACTTAGACTTAGGTGATAGGGGGACATGCAGAATCCCCTAGTCAAGTTTAAAGGAGGAATTGTTAGGGTTAACCTTGACTCAAGAATGAGTCAAAGTGGTTTAGGTCTCAGACACATGGTATTGATGGCCTATGGTTTTGTATGCCAGAGAATGCACATGAAGAAGCCTTTATAAGGCTTGTGAGGCTCCATTGTAATGTGGCCTAGAGGTGAGAGGAAGGTTAATGATATATCTATTATTATGTTTTGTCAAAATCCTAATGTAGGCACTCATAATGTCCTCCTTCATTTGTGTGAGTTGATCCTTCTTTGATGCCTTGCAAAAATTAAAAGAATGACAATGCACAGAAAAGAAAAGGTTTTGATCCTAGAAAGTAGTCTGTTGGAGATGAAGGAACTTGTGAAAATGTGTTGTCAACAGATGTTGTGCTGAACAGTGAAGAAACAGTTCTGGAATGTAAGTTGAATAATAGATGTTTGGGGTATTGGCACAAACCCCCTTCCCTCCAAAGGGATGATTGACCTCCCGGTCTTGGATCGTTTGGATTCCTGATTCGGAGCGACTCCTTGGATCCCTGTGGGCACCTGAAACTATCTTACCCACACACACAGGCTCTTTCGCTCATGACCATGATTATGACCATGGGTATACTTTCTTCACGGTTCAGACTTTGGGGATATCCTTAATCCTTTCTTCACTCCTTCCCGAAGTGCTCAGCTCTGATTCTCCGAACTCACACCACACGTCTCCTTGAATCCACCGACCCCACAATGGTTTGAACTTCGCGACCCCTCAAAACTCTATGAATTTCACTCACAACTTCCAATCTCCCGATTTCTGAATTCTTGGATCATGTTCCCACATGCTCTCCTGTGATCAACCATCGGGATTGAATCGCAACTTTGGACCTCGTGACTTGGTCTTTGTCAAGTTTTTAACTTGTCGAACGTCTGAAGTACCAAAATACTTCACGATACTGCTCCTTGCAACTTCACCAAATCTAACGGTCTGGTATCGTTCTTCTCCTCCTGAGAACGAATCTTGCCTACTGGATTTTATGAGAAGTTCAAGGACTCCTTTCATTGAATATTTCCGCTGCTCTCTCTCCTGAGCTTTCCTTATTTATTTTTCTATGTTCCTCTGAACAATCTCTTCAACACTTAGTCGAGAACTCGATCTGTGCACACCTTGCAACATGTTTTCTCTCCATAGTTCGATCTTTGTGGATGACTTCGCACTCCTTGCGACTGTTCTCCAACTGCTTCTATCTCTCGTGACTAAATCGTGCTATCCTTCCTGAGCCTTCGAGTATGAAAAATATGTCACGTACTCCTTGCAGACGTTGAATCCACTCCTTGCATGTGCATAAGTTCCACTATATCTTTTGAGCTTTTGATTCAGAATAGACTCGGTCACACACCCCTTGTAGACACTATGCACACCTTGCACTACCTCAATGAAAATAAATGATTCAAACTTTTATACTCCTCACAATGACTTATACATTCAACAAAGAAAATGCAGTCATGGATTCAAGAACAGAAATAACAGAGAATTGAAAAATAACAGAGATTATACCATTCATTCATATGGACACATAACCATACACATTTGGGACAATGTTCCTCTATTATATTCATCCAACTGATACTTACAAACATATATTGTTCTTCATTGCTCCTTAACCTATACAAGATAGATTCATATGTTGCTTAGTTATCCTTTCTCCACAACAACTATGATCATCAATAGCAACTATCAACAATAATTGACAACCATCAACAATGCTTTCTGGGCAATAATACAAAAATTTATATAAAGAGGTGCTCTTTGAGCATTTCCTCCAACTACTCTACGCTATGTTAAATGGAATTAAATACTATCAACTACTTAACTCCTATTACAATAAATATTGCGTCAGACAGATAAGAGCTCAAGATCCAAATCTGTATTGTGATTCGATTCATAAAACAATATACATTCCCCCATCATCTTCCGTGATGACTCGACCTACAATATTTAAAGACATTCATAACTCAAAAAGTTCTGTCAGATGTCACATTAATACATTGATCGGTTTGAAATTCAAAATATTTCAAAATGTGCGCTAGTGCTCCCAACTGTCTTCCACGCTTGTGCTTCGCTGGTGATGATCCTACATCATACTCCCTTGGCTGAAAAATTCATGGACTCCTTTACATGAGCTCCTGCACTGATATTCCATGCTTCTGCATCTCTGCTTCACAAACCCAACTGGCATCTTCTGTTGGTCATCCTTTCCACTTCACCAAGTATTCAAAATATGTCTTCCTTCTGGTCTTCTTACAAACTTTTTGATCTATGATCTTTTCCATCTGTGGCTTCTTTGCTACATGCATTTGCTTCTCCCACTGAATCTTTCTCTGATATTCAGCTCCTTTGGTTCCATATTCCTTGTAAAGATACAAGTCTGCGATATTGAATATGGGTGATATACCCACATCTTTCGACAACTCTAACTCATAAGCATTATTGCCAAATATCCTCAAGATTTTACATGGCCATATCTTTTTCAACTTTAGCTTATTATATGTTCCCCTTGGGAATCTTTCTTTCCTCAAATACACTTGAACTTGATATCCAACTTCAAATTCAAGCTTCATCCGGTGTTGATCGACTCTGTGTTTGTATTCGTAGCTAGTCTTGTTCAACTTCTCCTTGATCTGAATGTGAAGTCCCTACATTTTTGCAGCAAAATCTTTGGCTCCCGTGCTTCTAAACTCATTATTCTTCAGATCTCTTAACTATGATACTCCTCTCAGATTCATCCCATACACTATTTGAAATGGAATCTTCCCAGTGCTCTTGTTCACTGAGTCATTATATGTGAAATCAGCTTGTGCTAGAATTTGATCCCACTGACTATGGTGTTCAGTGACCAAACTCTTCAGAAAATCTCCTAGACTTCTATTCACCACTTCGGTTTGTCCATCTGTTTGTGGATGATATGTAGAACTAAAAGATAGCTTTGTCCCCAACTTTTTCCACAACGTCCTCCAGAAATAACCAAAAAAATTGGTATTCTTGTCTAAAACTATACTACGGGGAAATCCATGGAGTATCACAACTTCTATGAAAAACAAATTCGCAACATGTGTTGCATCATTGGTCTTTTTGCATGGGATAACATGTGCCATATTTGAAAATATGTCCACCACCAAAAATATGGTATCACTTCCTCTTTGTGTCGTTGGCAACCCCAACACAAAATCCATGCTTATCTCATCCCAAGGCCTCTCTAGAATAGGCAATGGCTGATACAACCCAGTGTTTTGTTTCTTCCCCTTGGCATACTGACAAATATTACAATTGTTTACAAATTTCTTCACCTCCTCTCTCATACCTAGCCAATAATATGAACTGGCTAATTGAGAAAAAAAAAATCATGGCCAAAGTGTCCGGTTAGACCTTCATTGTGTTTTTCCTTCAACAAATTCTCCCTCATCGAGCATCTTGGTATGCACAACTGGAATCCTTTGAACAACAACCCATCTTGAATCAAATATTCGGCCCACTGGCTTATGTCTCTGAGCATGGGATTCACACACGCTTCGTATGCTTCTCCAAAATCTGGATCACTGTGATACATTTCCTTAAGGTGATCAAACCCCAAGGTCTTGATTTGAAATTCCTTCATAATTAAAATTCTCCTGCTCAATGCATCAACAACCTTGTTAGCATTTCCAAAAATGTGTTTAATGACAAAAGTGAATTTTTTCATAAACTCTATCAACTTAGCATGTTTCTGGTTTAATTTCTCCTGTCTAGTTATGAATTGCAAAGCATGATTGTCGCTATACAAAACAAACTCCTTCGGTAAAATATAGTGCCTCCATTTCTTCAATTCTCTAATTATGGCATATAACTCTTTGTCATATGTGGAGTGCTTATTTTTAGCTTTATTTAGCTTCTCACTGAAATATGCAACAGGTCTATTGTCTTGACTTAAGATCGCTCCAATTGTAAGTCCACTTGCATTGCATCTTACCTGGAATGTCTTTCCGAAATCTAGTAGAACCAGAATCAGTTGTTCAGTTATCTTTTCCTTCGATATGTTGAAGCTCCGCTCAGCCTCTTCTGTCCACTTGAAATACTTGTGTCTTTTATTCACCGTATCCATTATCTGAGCACTAATCTCGCTAAAATTCTTGATGAACTTCTGGTAAAAACTTGCTAATGCATGGAAACTTCTTACCTCAAAGATACTCCTTAGTGACGACCATTCTTTGATTGCTCTCACCTTTTCGGGATCCATCTTCAACTCATTTGAGGAAATCACAAAACCCAAATACATGAGCTCTGTCTTCAAGAAAGAGGACTTTTTTAGGTTAATTAACATCTTCTCTTGCTACAACCTCCTCATTACCAATGTCAAATGTCTCAAGTGTTCCTCCTTACTCTTGACAAACACTAGTATATCATCTAGATACACAATCACGAATTTACCAATGAAATCCTTTAATAATTCATTCATTAGTCTCATAAAAGTACTCGGGGTGTTTGTTAATCCAAATGACATAACAAGTCATTCATACAACCCCTCATTCATCTTGAATGTTGTTTTCCCCTCATCACCTTCTCTCATCCTGATCTGGTGATATCCACTTTTCAAATCTATTTTTGAAAAATAGTTGGCTCCACTCAAGAAATCCATCAGTTTGTCCATCCTTGATAACAAAAATCTGTATTTGATGTTGATTTTATTTATGGCCCTTGAGTCCGTACACATTCTCCATCCTCCATCCTTCTTTGGAATTAATATAGATGGTACTGCACATGGACTCAAAATTTCTCTGACCAATCCTTTGTCTAATATATCATGAACCTGTCTTTTCACTTCCTCATTCTCTTGAGGTGTCAACCTGTATGCTTCTTTATTTGGCAGGCTTTCTCCTGGTATCAAATCAATGTGATGACTAATGATTCTGATAGGTGGCAATGATTTTGGAAACTCATCCACTACAATATCAAAAATATTCTCTAGTAGCTCTTGAAATTCCTCATGCAAATCCTCCAATGAAGTACTGATAAGGATAACCCTTGGTTTCCTCACTATAGAAAACTACATCTCTTGTTCCTTCTTTACTTCATTCAAGAGTTCCTTCCCACTCATGAGAAGTATGCTCGTGTTGGATTCCTCTTTCACCTTCTTTTCTTCAATCAACAACAACATGTGTGTCCTACCATTATTCTCTAGGGTGTATGTATTCCTCCTCCCGTCATGAATAACATTTTTTTCATACTTCCAAGGTCTTCCCAACAAAACATGAGAGACATCCATAGGAATTACATCACATAGGATCTCATCCCTATATCCTCCTATTTTGAAATTAACCAGCCGTTGTTTAGTAACTGTTACCTGATGGCCTTTCTGCAACCATGAGAACTCATATGGCATCGGATGTGCAGTCATCTCCAGTTCTATATTTTACACCATCTCTATGGATACTAAGTTGTTAGTGCTCCCACTATCAATTATCACCTTGCAAACTCTGTCCTTCATTTTACAAGTTGTCCTAAACAAATTGTTCCTCTGTACTAGATTTTCAATTTCTGGATCTTGCTTCAAAATAACCTTCTTCATCATCAAGGACCTTCCATCCTCTGCACCTTCTATCTTAGCATCTCTCTTTTGTGCTTCTGATATGTGATTTTTACCTCCTTTCTTCTTCTCGGGACAATCCCAAGACATATGTCTTGTCTTTCCATAGGCGTAACACCTTACTTCTCGTCCTCTACCTCTTCCTCTTCCTCTGAGAAAAGAACTTATACCACCACTTTGTCTTCCTCGTGAACTTTCTCCTCTCTAAGAGTGACTATGTGGTTTCTTCGCCTCATCCTTGGGCTTTTGTGTCTTCTCTTGGGCAACTCCTTTGCCTATGGTCAAGCTTCGACCTCTGTTCTGTTGACTTTTCTTCCTAGCCAACTTCTCTTCTACTTTCACCACCATCTGATACGCGTCCTCTATGGTCCTAACTGTTTCCATGCTGATTTCATCTTAGATATCATACCTCAAGTCGTTAATGTATCAGGAAACTTTATCTTCATCCCTCTCTCTTTGTCTAGCTCTAATATTAAATTTGTAGAACTCTTTTGTGTACTCTTTCACAGTCAACCCCCTCTGTCTCAGGATTTTCATCCTCCTGAACAGATTTATCTGGTAATCCTTGGGCATGAACTTCACCTTCAACTTGGCTACCATTCGATCCCAACTCTTGATCTTTTGTTTACCTTTACTCCTCCTATCAGCCTGCAGTTCATCCCACCACAGTGTTGCATGTCCTTTGAGTCTAGTGACAACATGTCTCACATTTTTCTCCTCTTCGACGTCCTCATAGTCGAAATACTTATCCATTGCTCGTATCCAATCAAACAACTCTTTCGTGTCCGGTTTTCCTTCATACATAGGAATGTCAATCTTTTCTCTGGTACCCAATTTGACAACCACTCTCAAAAAGCGTTCTTTCGCAACATCCTCAGCTATAGCTTCTGCAACTTCAACCTCTTTGATTTTTGCCTTGCTAACATCTCCAACATCTGGAACTCTCCTTTCTGATGTCTCCATGGCATCAAGTCTCGCACTTAGTTCTCTCATATCCCTTTCCATAGCTCTATTAACTACAGGTGGATCAACACATCTCCTGGGCAACATTGTGATGATGTTTATCTTTCTCCCTATAGAAGTCAATTATGTATTCTTCTCAGATACCACTATGGCTCAAACCCCCTTCCCTCCAAAGGCTTCTTGACCTACTGGTCTTGGATCGTTTGGATTCCTGAGTCAGAGTGACTCCTTGGGTCCCTGCAGGCACCCAAAACTATCTTACCCACACACACAAGCTCTTCTACTAGTGACCACGACTGTGACCGTGGGTCTACTTCCTTCGCGGTTCAGACTTCGGGGATATCCCGAATCCTTTCTTCACTCCTTCTAGAAGCGCTCAGCTTCGATTCTACGAACTCACACCACGAGTCTCCTCAGATCCTCCGGCCCCACAATGGTTTGGACTTTGTGACCCCACAAAAATCTAGGCCTTTCACTCACAACCTCCAATCTCCCGATTTCTGAATTATTGGATCCCATTGCCACGTGCTCTCCTGTGATCAACAGTCGAGATTGAATCGTGACTTTGGACCTCGCAACTCAGTCTTTGTCAAGTTTTTAACTTGTTGAACCTCCGAAGTACCGAAATACTTCACGGTTCTCCTCGCAACTTCACTAGATCTAACAGTCTAGGATTTTTCTTCTCCTCCTAAGAACAAATCTTTCCTAATGGATTTTACGAGAAGTTCAAGGACTCCTTGAATATTTTTTCCGCTCTCCCTCCTGAGCTTTCCTTCTTCTTTTTTCCTTTGTTCCTCTGAACAATCTCTTCGACACTTAGTCGAGAACTCGATCTGTGCACACCTTGCAACAAATTTTCTCTCCACACTTCGAATTTTGTGGATGACTTCACACTCCTTGCGATTGTTCTCCAACCACTTTTATCTCTCGTGACTAAATCACGCTATCCTTCCTGAGCCTTCGAGTCTAAAAAATCTGTCACGCACTCCTTGCGGACATCGAATGAACTCCTTGCAAGAACATAAGTTCCACTATCTCTTCTGAGATTTCGATTCAAAATAGACTCTGTCACACACCCCTTGCGGACATTATGCACACCTTGCACTCGCTCAATGAAAAGAAATGATTGAAACTTTTCTACTCCTCACAATGACTTATACATTCAAAAAAGCAAATGCAATCATGGATTCAAGAACGGAAATAACAGAGAATTGAAAAATAACAGAGATTCTACCATTCATTCAGATGGGCACATAACCATACACATTTGGGACAATGTTCCTCTGTTATATTCATCCAACTGAAACTTACATACATATATTGTTCTGCACTACTCCTTGACCTATACAAGATAGATTCAGATGTTGCTCGGTTCTCCTTTCTCCACAACAACTATGATCATCAATAACAACTATCAACAACAATTGATAACCATCAACAACCCTTTCTAGGCAATATTACAAATCTTTATACAAAGAGGTTCTCTTACAACATTTCCTCCAACTACTCTACACTATCTTAAACATAATTAAATGCCATCAACTACTTAACTCCTATTACAATAAATATTGCATTAGACAGATAAAAGCACAAGCTCCAAATCTATACTGTGATTTGATTCATAAAACAAAATACATTCCCCCATCATCTTCAGTGATGGCTCGGCCTCCAATCTTTAAAGACATTCATAACTGAACAAGTTTTGTTAGATGTCACATTAATACATTGATCAGTTTGAAATTCAAAATATTTCAAAATGTTCGCTAGTGCGTCCAGCTATCTTCCACACTTGTGCTTCACTGGCAATGCTCCTGCATCAGGTATATCATCCTTCGACAACTTAATCCGAAGATGCTAGATACTATGTTCTTTGATTCCTCTCTACATCCCAGTTCGTAGCAATCTAACTTCATAAGATCAACATCTACCTCTAGCCTATAAGCTTGCAAAACAGAAAATGTTACATGCAATTTTCCTATAGGCATAAGATCAACGTCTACCTCCAGCCTATAAGCTCGCAAAAGCGAAGGCGTTATACACAATTGTCCTATAAATTCTAAGGTTTCTTCTGTGAACCCCTAGTGTAAGATATGTATCTCTCACAAATGAGCAGATCTGGGAATTCCAATCCCCTTTCATGGTAAGCTAAAATATTGGCCTTCTTTTTTCTTTCATTTATCACACTAGAAAACCCTTGATATTAAATAATAGTCAAGTTGATGGATACTTTTCAAAATCATATCTCACTTTATCCCAATAAATATCGGGATAAGGATATATTGTTACAAAACATTTTTACATATATGGAGGAACATTCTTTGCTTGAAAATGCCATTTTTACATATATGGAGGAACATTCTTTGCTTGAAAATGCCATGTGATATTATGTACATCCATTCTATGCATTCAAAATGAGCAAAAGATCTCACGTCGAAGGAAAAAGAGCAAAATGTCAAGCACATTGAAGGAAAGTATAATGTATAACATGTGATAAAGATGAAGATGAGGAAGAATGTCCTTACTTAATTGATGTTATAAATGCATTTGCATGTTCAAAGGATATTGTGACAAAGAACACTCCACTATAAAAGTAAAAAAATGTTGTTTTGTTGTTTAAAAAATATAAATTTGTTTTCTTCACTTAAAGGTACCAAGGCACCACTCTAAAGGTAAAGTAAAAATGTTATTTGGTTGTTTAACAAACATAAATTTTCCTTTTAAAGAAAGGATGTCCAATTCACAAGAAAATTTAAAGCAAGAAAAGGTCAAATACACTTTGTCTAAAGCAAGAAAAGGTTAAATAAGCTTTGACCATAAATTTGGAAGTTAGAATTAAGTTATAGAGAGGTTGTCCCTAATGAAATGGATTTAAAATGAAAATATGGCAATCACTAATTATAATTTTAAGTTATATTGGAGCAACAAAACATAATTGCCCACATGTCATCTTGAAAATTGGTCAATCTTAAAAGGGTTTTATGGAGGGATACCCTAATTAATTTTTTTTAGAGGTGGAATCCCATAAATATAAGACAATTTTATTTGCTAGAGACATGGTTAGAAGTGTGGGAGATTCCTTCCAGGTTTAGTGAAAAATATTTTAGGAAGTTAAGGGGCATTTCAATGTGAGGTTCTTCATCTTTCTTTTATTTTTCTTTCAATGATTTGATGGCTGAAATTACATGTACAAATCTACCTAGGGTTCAAATTCAAGTGTGGCACATTTAGGCCCTCTTGTTCTTCTGGTGAAATCAGACTTGAAAAATGATGCGTTGTTGAATGTTCATTTAATATGAAGAATTCTCTACTTTGTCTACTTCATTTATGGTTTTTTGTGTGGTTTTCCTTTAAATGTTCATGGTTGTAGATTATTAGTTTATTGATTTTGTACTTGTTATAAGTAGCATATTTTGAAGGGCCTTCCTTTAATATTCTACATATCGAAGTAGATCCATGTGATCTATAAGAGCTTAACTATGCCTCCTTCCATATCATTCAAATCCTCTTGATTCTTGATCATAATTCTATTGTAGAATTAGATAGACATTGTCCTTGGCAATCCACCCACTCTTACATTCTAAGGAACATCTTAAACAACTTTTTCTATAAATTTCTTCTCTGTATCCTAATAAAACTAGCCTAAAATGAATTTTGTTTTTTATTAATGTGATAATGAGAAACCTTCATAAATTCCGTTAGAATTGAATTGCACTTCGTTTAAAAAGTTGAATTTATTTGAATGTGGATATAGGAGGTAACAATCTTGAACAAATTTCTTTGAAAAGCATTCTAATGATAAAAAAAAAAATACCGTGGTAGCAAGTAACTTCAAAATTGCTAGGGCTTCCAATTTTATGAGGATTAGACTCGCGTTAAGCTAAGGCATGAGTGGTAGCAAGTAACTTCAAAATTGCTAGGGTTTCCAATTTTATGAGGATTAGACTCCCGTTAAGATAAGGCACGCCATTTGCATCATATACACATTACAAAGAGATAAAGGGTGATTTGAAAGGCCACACGTCCTTATATAAAAAGCACGGATATAAATAATGTGAACACTAAAAAATTGTACAAAGAAAGGATGAAGAGAAGCAAATATATAAATAATGTGAGCACTACAAATTTGTACAAAGAAAGGATGAAGAGATAGATTGGAGATCTTTTATAAAACAAGAAAGGGTGGGTAGATCCAGTGAGGATAAAGCCGGCAACTCTTAAAAAACACAGAATCATAGTCGGAACAGTGGTCATCAAGGAGAGTTGATTTAACGTCTTAATCAACGCCACTCATATTAATTGATATAAACGAATAGCCAATAACACAAATTGATATTGAAAGTTACTATGAACAATAAATACCCAACAACAAAATATCATGTTACAGTGTGAGTCTTTGTTGAATATGAATGATGTCTTGATTGAAAGTTATTCAAAATTGAAGCGTTGATCTTAATTTCAATTGCAAGGACATATAATTATCTAAGTTTTCAAAAATGAAAAGTTATAAAACTAATTGTAGTTCAATTGAAAAGTGTAAATTAAATAAATTTTTCATTAGTAAAATTTAAATATTTTTTTTTAAAATATTTACAATCTTAAAAAATTAAATAATGATTTTATAAAAAATTGTAAAATTTCAATAAAATTTATTAAATAATTAGTTTTTCTTTAAAATTGTAATATCTACAAATTATTATCATTTTACATAAATGAACACATTTTAATACAAATTAATATGGAAACATTTTTTTCTATTCAATATTCTTCAAAAATATGATAAACAACCTTTGTTGTATTGAATTTATTCAAATTTTATACCATATACATTTGAAGCTAAAAATACAAACACAACAAAAAATAATTGTCAATGAAGAGAATTCCAAAACTCAATAATTCCATGTAATTAAATTCATCCAACAGAGACATAATCACAAATCACTTTAAATTATTTTAAACAAAACTAAAATTTGAAATTTCTTCAAATGAAAGGTAAGAAATTAGAGTGAATTTTCAACAAGAGAATCATTTAAAAAAAAGATCAATTATCTAATAAATTGGGCTCTAGAAAACAACATACCTCATTGCTTTCGTCGAATTCTTTATAGTACCACCAACACCAGAACAACTTCCAATACCCTGAAATTTTCTTAAACCTCTGAATTTTTAACAACTCTGGGCTTCCAAAAGTCTAATCTCGCCAGATTCACATCAAATCCCGTATAGCTTAAAATTCCAAAGAAATTAAAAAGGTTTCGAAGCGCTCACCTTCTCTGTCAGTCACCTCTCAGAACTCAACAATAAACAAGTACATCAAATCACCCTCAGCCTTTCAAATTCAAGTACATCAATTCGGTTTTCACATGGGCTTCGTCAGAATCATTAATGTTGAACCTCAGCCACAATTTCCAAATAATATGACCGAGTATTTTAATAATAATAATAATAATAATCTATTTTTAAGGTCGGCCAGGCCAGCACACTAAATTGGCATATGAGATCCCTTTGTTTGTGGGACAAGGGACCGCCCTCAGCCCAGCAATTTGACTGGTAAAATCTACAAAGGTATACATACCCTACCCCTCTCTAGATTTGAACCTGTGACCTCTTAAGAAGAAACACATGTTCTTAACCTTTTATTTGGAATTTTGAATTAAGATTTGCAAATAATATGACGGGATATTTTAAAACCTAACCTTTTATTTGGAGTTTTGAATTAAAATTTGCATTTTTATTAAGAAAACTACAAAACCAAAAATTCACATTTTTTTTTGACAGGCATATATTTATCGATACTTCTGAGACGTGTTGGAAGCCTCTTAACTGGCTCTGACGTGTTCAATTTTGATCCCCGGTCACGACCACTTATGTTGTAAGCCGTGGCAACTTCTACGTTAAAATTTTAAAGACAACTTTACGTAAATTGTGAATGAATGGACAAACGCATTCAAGAGAAAGAGGACCGTTCATGATTCCCAACGGCCATTCTGGCAATATATAGACAAGTAAATGTCTAACCATTCATGATTCCCAACGGCCATTCTGGCAATATATAGACAGGACAGAGCGTGTCTTTTCGCGACTCTGCCAATATATAGACAAGTAAATGTCTAACCATCAAGATTGGAATTTGGAATTTAACCGATCCGTCCAGTTTGACGGTATAAACAAATAGACAAATTTATCAAATGTATTTCACATTATACATTTTAATGAAGTATTGTTATTAGTTGTGACTGTATTTGAGAGGTAAATTGCCTATCACAACAATTTAGTAGTCAAATTCCATCTCCGCTCTGACTCCCTGTTCTCTGTAATATGTATTTGAGAAAGGTAAATAACTTTTCACAACAATTTACTTGTCAAATTCCATTCCCGCTATAGTAAATTACCTATCACAACAATTTAATCGTCAAATTCCATCCCTGCTAACCATGGTGCAGATGAATCTTAAACATTTATAATTCCAACAAGGCGGCTCTGTAGAGATTGACTCAGTTTGTATTGTTTTATAATTCCAACAAGGCGGCTCTGTAGAGATTGACTCAGCTTGTATTGTTTTGGCCGTATAAGGACAAATGGTCTTTAATGCAAAATCAAAGAGGAAGGCAATTAGTCTCCCTAGCAAAAACAAATCTGAAAAAAATCTGATTGTGTCTGGGAAAATTCTAGTTTTTTCATATACACATTTTTGGGCAGAGTTTGACCTAAAAATCTAATCTTTTTGCTGGTAAATTTTTTTCAAAATTTATGAAAAAAAGGTTTTGATATGAAATCATTAATGCTTTATAATTTCTTTATTAAAATTATATATATATATATATATATATATATATATATATATATATATATATATATAATTTTAAATTAAATTTGATATTTGATTTATTTTGTTAGTGTTATTTGAAAAGAAATTACACACCTTTCAAATTAATTTGATAAAAACATTTTAAAAAATAAAATATTTTAATTTTATTATAAAATGATTAATTTTTAAATTTAAATAATTTTTAATTTTTCATTATAAAAAGCTACAATTTCTTAATTCTTAATTATAAAAATCATATTTTACATAAAAACAATAAAAATTTATATACTCTCGTTATTTTACATAAAACAATACAAATTCATTAAGTGGAATTATATACTCTCATTATTTTACATAAAACAATATAAATTTATTATTGAAATTCATACTCTCAAATCCAATAAAATGTTAAAACTTATAAAACTCTTTGATTAATTCATACTCTCAAATCCAATAAAATGTTAAAACTGATAAAACTCTTTGATTAATGAAAATTTTAACTATAAACTTTATTATTAAATTTATTTTTTAAACTATTTTCTTTTAAATATAAAATAAAACATAAAAAACTTTATATTAAGTTTATTTATTTTTTTAACTCACTACTTTAAAAAAAATTCCCATTCATTTCTATAGTCAAAAGTATATTGCCATAAAATATTAAAAAAGTTTTATATAGTGAAAAATTATAAATATTTTTAAATATATAAAAAAATAAGGTAATTGTTTAAATTTAATTAATTAGGTGATATAAATTTGTATTAAATCATTATTTTTTGTTATTTAAAATTCATTTCTAAATGTAAAAATAGATTCAGCATACTTTTAATATACTTAGATTATATAAAAATAATTACTCAAATCTAAAAATCCAACAATTTTTTAGAAGCAAATATTATTTCTTAAAACGTTTCTAAATACTACGTCTAACGTTTCTACTATGGCAAAAATACTACGTCTAAAGGTTTTCAATCCATGGAGGGCGGCCATGTGGTGAGCGAAAGATGTTCCGAGTCCGAGTCAAACCCTTGAATATGTTTCCAAAATACGGCCGGTGGTATTTAATAATGTATGCTCAACTATGGAAATTCTGGTTTGAAACTTATTCACAAAAGACAAACTTCGAAGTCATGGGTTTGAATTTTGTGTTGAGTTACAACATTGTCTGTAGTTAACCGTCGGTGACCCTCTTTATCGAACTTGTGGTTTGAAATTTATTCACGACAGGCGAACTTCGAAGTCATGGGTCGGAATTTTGCCTGTAGCTAACTGTCGGTGACTTTCAAGTTCGAGTGGGAGTCAGGACTCTATTACGCTCTATAAGACAACGGAGATATGGCATTCCAGTGCCCAGATGAAATGATCATGATTATCATGACGAAAACAGGCGGCATGCAATACACATACAGATCCTTCAAACAAAAACGGCTGCTGACAGGTATTTTGCGAAATAACTTGCTGAATTTTGTGATAAGGATGTTCATATGTTGCATAGTGTTTTCGGGTATAATCACGTCTGTTTGCTGTGAGACGGGTTGTTTGAATAAAGAAATGAAATCTCTCGCGACTTTTAAAAGCAGTTTGCATGATCCTGCGGGGTGTTTGGCTTCTTGGAATGTTTCATTGAGCTGTTGCGAGTGGAAAGGTGTCTCCTGCGACAGACAGACCGGCTATGTCGTTACGGTGGATTTGCATAATTGCAATTTGACCGGTGCCTTCCGTCCTGCAGTGCTGATTGAGTTAAGGGGTTTGGAGAATTTGAATGTTAGCTCCAATAATTTTACAGGCCAATCTATTCCCCAACAGCTGGGCCTGTTGAAAAATTTGACATACCTTAACCTGTCCACAGCGGGATTTGAAGGGACCGTTCCGTGGCAGCTCGGAAATCTATCTAGCTTGACAGTACTCGATCTCACTTCTCCTGTTTCTAGGTTGAGAAGTCACGACCTTTCGTGGCTTACAAATCTAACGGCATTGAAACAACTTTATCTCAAGGGGATCGATCTCTCAGCAACGTCATCCTCATGGGGGCAATCAGTAAGTCTTCTTTCACAGCTCAGAAATCTTACAATGACAGGATGCGGACTGACGGGTTCCATTCCCACTTCACTGCAGAAACTTACGTCCCTGGAAATTCTTCATCTGGATAGAAACAATTTTCAGTCCGAATTCCCTAGTTGGCTCGCGAATATGACTACTTTGGTTTCTCTGCAAATCTCCAATGCAAATCTCTATGGATCTCTTCCGTTCGAGCGTCTATCTCAGCTTCCTCACCTGCAAAGGATTTTTTTGTTAAATAATAAAATATCGGGCAACGTTTCTTTGATTTTTCAAGCAAATTGGCAAAATCTAACCATTTTCCACATGTCAAACAACAGTTTGTATGGCTCCATACCAGAATCTATAGGAAATCTATCAACTCTGACCGAGCTGCATCTGAACAATAACACGTTGACGGGAAGGATTCCTAAGTCATTGGTCCTCCTCCGCTCACTGACTGTACTAGACCTGGGGTACACTAATATTACAGGTCCAGTCCCCTTAGGAATCTACAAGATGTTGCACTCTTTGGTTTTCCTATGTTTAGCATGGAATAAACTCGACGGGCAGATTCCTTCATGCATTTGTGAGCAGACAAAGAATCTAGAGGTTCTGGATCTTTCAGGCAATCAGCTACATGGGCACCTGCCTTCCCAGTTCGGTAATTGCTCTTCTCTGAAGGTATTGAATGTAGCAAATAATAATTTGGAAGGACAGATACCTGCGGAGCTTGGAAAATTGAACAAACTTAAGGTATTGCACATCAACAACAACAGTTTAAGTGGACACATACCCTCGTCTCTGCAAAATTGCAAAATGTTGGAGACATTGGATTTTAGTAGAAACGGTCTATCGGGAAATGTGCCTGAATGGATCGGGGATCTTTCGATGCTCCGCATACTCGTTCTCAGATCAAATCATTTAGAAGGTGAGATACCTATTCAGATTTGCTACCTTAAAAAAATTCAAATTATCGACCTCGCAATGAACCATCTGTCAGGTTCCATACCGGCACAACTTTCAAACTTATCTACAATGACTAATGAAGATTTCACAAGGTCTAAGCCCACTAAACTTGGCTCTTCACAGTACTATAGTGATCAAGTTTATTTGGTGGAGAAGGGTCACGAATTGAGGTATAAATATGTTGGCCTTTGGACTAACACCGCTATGGATCTTTCGGCAAACAGCCTTACTGGTGACATCCCCAAGGATCTTAGTTATCTCAAAGGATTGCGGACTTTGAATCTATCCCATAATCATCTTAGGGGAAACATTCCAAGAGAATTTAGCAAATTGTTGGAACTAGAAACTTTGGATATGTCATGCAACCAGTTACAAGGAATGATACCTGCAACACTTAAAGAGCTAACCTTCCTCGGTTCTTTAAACCTATCGAATAACAACCTGTCAGGGAGGATTCCGTATGAACCTCATTTGGACACATTTGGAGCAGCTTCATTCTCGGGTAATCCGGACCTGTGCGGGCCTCCGCTTCAGGGGAACTGTGCCGAACATGCTTTAGAGGCTGACAACGACGGCACGCAGACTGTATATTGGTGGGAATCGTGGAAAGCTGGAATGGGATTTGGATGTGGAATTGGGTTTGGAAGTGTGATCGGATTATTAGCTCTGAGCAGGCGATTGAGGACGAAATCTTTTCAGACAGCTGACAGGTTTATGAACTCATTTGTAAGCATTGGGTATACGAGATAAAGATCTCTATCTGTATTACCATATTATTTGAGAATTCTTTGCATTCTCAAGGCTAGTATGCGTAGATTGAATAAAAATATAAATAAAAGCCGGGCAAAGCATGTAAACTGACTTTTCGTATTAAGATAACATTATTAGTCCCTGCCTTTGCCGGGAGTCTGAGTAATCTATTTGAGTTTTAATAATCGATTTGAGTTTTAATAATCGATTCTGTTTATCGCAGTGGAAACCTTTCCACTCACAACAACATAATGAAACACTCCATGAAGCCAAAGAACCCGCAGGATCATGCAAGCGGCTTTTGAAAGCCAAGAGAGATTTAATTTATTTATTCAAACAACCCGTTTCGGAAGAAACAGACGTGAATATACCTGAAAACACTATGCTACACATGAACATCCGTATACCACAACTCAGGAAGTTCTCTCTCGTAATACTTGTCATCTTCCGTTTTTGTTGCGAGGATCTGCATGTGTTGCAAGAGGCCTATTTTTGTCATGATAACCATAATCATTTTTATCTGGGAGCCGGGTAAGTCAGATCTCAGATCTGGTTATCAATTTTATAGAGCATGGAATAGTGAGTGAGTCCGAGAGTCCCTCTCCAACTTGAACACGAAACCTCATGGTTCTAGGCGAAATTGATTGACAATTCAATTATACATGCACTTGGATTTTCTACAAGAATTCACTTGTTGATCAATCATGTGTACGAAATTGTTGTGTGATAACTAGCACAGCCACATAATTGTGGCCGATGAACGTCGAAAAGCATCTTTAATTTATTAAAAATAATTTTAATATAAACCCTAATTAGGGTTTGTAAATAAAATTTGCTATATCCATCTTTGCTATATAAAATTTCTTAACACTGTCATCACGCATAAAAACTATTTGGGTTAAGCTGCGTACCATGGCTGCGTTAAGCTACGTACCATGGCATTGCATTGTCCCGATTGCTTTGAGGAGTTTCTTGGTGACCTCGGCAGGCCAATATAGATGACCACGACCACAGTAAAACCAAGAAAAGTCTTATGGTGTGATGAATGGCGTTCGAGTTTCTTGCTACATCCACGCGCCCGCCCCGGTAAAAAAAAATGACGGCGCACTCTAAAACACACAGATGAAACGGCACACTTCATAATCCACGCGGCCACGCCATAAGCATCCGCCCATGAACAATAATTTTTGTTGTTATTTTTTAATCATTGAAAGTGGTAATTTGGTGGTGATCAAGTAATTCTTTAATCTTATTTAGTAAATGTGAAAAAGTAATCACATAAACGTACTTTATAAATGAGCGGAAGTTAATTTATCAAAATATCATCCATTGATTAGAGAGGACGACGAAGAACATCTTCAATTGCCAACCCTAAGATTGAAATTTATGATTAAAAGGTGATTAATTGTGCCCATTGTCAATAGGTATATGCCTTTCGGCGTAAAAATAATTTTAATATAAACCCTAATTAGGGTTTGTAAATAAAATTTGCTATATCCATCTTTGCTATATAAAATTTCTTAGGCACAAAAACTATTTGGGTTAAGCTGCGTACCATGGCTGCGTTAAGCTGCGTACCATGGCATTGCATTGTCCCGATTGCTTTGAGAAGTTTCTTGGTGACCTCGGCGGGCCAATATAGATGACCACGACCACAGTAAAACCAAGAAAAGTCTTATGGTGTGATGAATGGTGTTCGTCGTCGCGTGAGGAGTTTCTTGCTACATCCACGTGCCCGCCCCTGTAAAAAAATGTCGTCGCGTGAGGAGTTTCTTGCTACATCCACGTGCCTGCCCCGGTAAAAAAATGACGGCACACTCTAAAACACACAGATGAAACGGCACAGTTCATAATCCACGCGGCCACAAGCGGCCATACGCATCCGTCCATGAACAATAATTTTTGTTGTTATTTTTTAATCATTGAACGTGGCAATTTGGTGGTGATCAAGTAATTCTTTAATCTTATTTAGTAAATGTGAAAAAGTAATCACATAAACGTAGTCTTTATAAATGAGCGGAAGTTAATTTATCAAAATCTCATCCATTGATTAGAGAGGACGACGAAGAATATGCCAGCATCTTCAATTGCCAACCCTAAGATTGAAATTTATGATTAAAAGGTGATTAATTGTGCCCATTGTCAATAGGTATACGCCTTTCGGCGTAATTAAAAACTAGGAAAGGCAACTGCCCTGACCATGGATGTGTATATTCCTATTTCACCGACATAAATTAAGTCAATCGGTATTCATAGTCGCCTATCTTGGATTGTGATGATTAATGAACAACTTTAAACAGTTATGTTTGTTGTTATAGAGATACGATGAAAAGTCAATGAATCATCATGGGCTCACTGCATGTTATTATTTAAGATCCTATCTGTGTTTAGTAAAGTGTTATGGTTCCCCAATAAAAATGGTCATCAATAATTGAAATGTAACAGTGAAAAATAGTGTGTGTTATAACTTATGAGGAACTTTCAACGATTCAGTTTGTGTTATAGAGACATCCATTGCTTTGTGTACTTGGCTTTGTCAAGCACACATGTAGATCATAAGGCATGGTTGCTCAACTCAAGTGCATCATCTCATGTGACTCCTGAGAAGGAGTGGTTCTGCGAATATGAAAGGAAGGTATGATGGAGGTGAGGTTTTTCTAAGAGATGACTCGACAACTAAAATTGTAGGACAAGGAAAAGTCAAGTTGAATCTCATGGATGGAAAGATTATAAAACCCTCTCGTGTTTTTCACATCCCAGGATTGGTTGGAAATTTGAGTTTTTTAAGAAAAATGGACAATGCAAGGGTAAAAACAATGTCTGAGAAAGAAACCTACAGGGTGGTTTGACGAGAAATGGTGTTGTTGAAGGGAGTTTGCATTGGAACTCTATATAATCTACTGGGAATAAATATTAGTGACAGGTGCAACTAATATTTGAGTGTGTGAGAGGGATACAAAGAGAGTGGGTAGAGAGAAAGTGAGAGGAAGGGTGGGAGAGAAAGTGGGGAGGGGTAGATGTATGAGAGAGAGAGTAGAGAGATAGTGGGAGGGAGGGGAAGAGAGAGAGGGAGGGAGGAGGGGGTTGAGAGAGAGTGGGACTAATTGTGAGAGGAAGGGGGTAGGCATGCATAAAGGGAGTTAGAGAGATATAAAAAGAGAAATGATTGGAGATTAGAGGTGATCGAGGGACGGGGATATTGTAAGAGTGAGACTAACAACAACGAGAGACATAAAGAGGTGGTAGATGTAGGACAGAAAGAGAGGAGAGATAGTGGGAGGGAGGGGGAGAGATAGAGGGAGGAGGGGGGTAGAGATAAAATGTGTGAGTGTGAGAGGGGGGGGGAAGAGATAAAGAGAGGGGGGATTGAAAAGGATGGGGTGGAGAGAGAGTGAGACTGATTGTGAGAGGAAGGGGGGAAATAGATGCAAGGGGGGGTAGATAGATATAAAAAGAGGAATGGGGGACATAAAGTGTGTGTGTGCGAGTGTGGGAGGAAGAGAGAGGTAGACAAAGAGGGTATGTAGAGAGAGGTAGATAAAGGATGGAAGTAGAGAGTGAGTGTGTTTAGTGTGGTGTAACATCCCCAGCCACCAACAGGCCGGGAAATGCTAGCATGCGGAAATACATACATACATACATACATACATACATACATATATAACATGCATTTTAATTGAAATAAAACACATAACACAACGTTAATGCTACCATACATATTCAAATCTAATAGATAGTAATGCATATATGCAACAGAGTACATAATAACATTCAAGCATCATAGAGATGCATAACATAGAAATTAATGACATTAATAATACTTATCTTTTCAATTGGAGTAACACCACCAACTATGTGTAGACCTTCCATGAACCTCATAGCCTTAGACCACCCTACTCATCATGATCAACAGTGGGTCACCCCTGAGCTGGGACCAAGCTCCACCCAGGGCGACAAAATCCTAGACTAGGCTGAGGTTACAGGAAAACTGCACAATGTAACTAGAAGGATTCTCCCCAGGAGCCTTCTTACACCGACTACTCACGGAATCTCATTCCCCACATGCTTGTTCCACCTGGGAGTATACACCTTCACTGTCACCTAGTCCATCAGCTGCTTCACCTCCCTCTCAGGGTCTCAACAACAGGTCGGATCGATAATTCTCAAAGCTCCGTAGCTGGTGTTGGACTCTCTCTAGGAGAAAACCACTTCCCAAAAAATTCTCTCACCTGGGGAGAGATGATCACAGTTCTTTCAACCTGTGTCTTCCATCACGGGCTTTAAAACCCTCTTCTTTAACCACTTTCGACTCAATTCTAGCATAGTGAGGACAACAATAAGGTTAAGTAGGGAATAGATGACGACATCAAGACACATTCAATTTAGGAGCTGCATGGCCACAACATCCAACTGGAAAATAGGTATAGACACCCAAAATGGTAACAGTCACACGCTAAGACTCAACAGGCTCAGGTGACTACCCGGGTGCATTGGGCTCCACATAAGACACATGACGACCCACGGATTATCAGTTTTAGAGATGCATGAGGGTATGTCGGGGTCGATGATGGAGGTTTTCGGTTCATACCAAGGAGGAAAGAATACATGAGTGAACCCCCAACACAGATGACTTCTGCAGCTTTAACTGCATGTGCCTAGGTCGACACTTGTCTTCCTGGAGCTGCATGTGCCTAGGTCGACACTTGTCTTCCTAGAACTGCATGTGTTTTCTTTTGTACACGTTGCCTCTCCCAGGACTTAAGATAAAAACATGTCTTTTACATAGCTTTGGAATACTAATAATAAATTATTATTATCAAGGACTTAAGCCCCTAAGCTTAACCCCTCTTTCCAACCTTTCATCCCCCTTTCCCTTACCCACCTTGTGGAAGCTTAGTCCCCCATCACTCTTTATTTGTGCTTGGTCTGCACACAATGATGTTTATATTTTTATTAATGATATGCATATTTACATATACAAAGTTAGGCTCCTAGACTTTAACACTTAGGCTCTCCAACCTAATAAACACATAAGCCCACCAACTTATCAACACTCAGCTCACCAGCCTACAAAACATATTTACAATTCATAAAGACAATAGGGGCTCATCCTTGGGGATATTACAATCCCCTCCCCTTACTGTGGCATTGTCCTCAGTGCAACTCTTTACACAACATCAATAAAATTTCCAAAATCTTAAAAAAGATGCAGGTATTCTGCTCGCATAGCATCCTCATGCTCGCATTTCACCTCCTTAGGACCGTACCACGTCCACTGGAGGTTTACAATCCCTATGGTTCGATTCCAGAGTTTTTTGTTCTTTCGGTCCAATATGTGCACAGGATGCAATTGCAAGATGCCTTCTTGCTCCACCTGAATCACATTCCAATCAATAACATGATTAGCATCAGGTATATATTTCTTAAGCAATGAAACATGAAACACATTATCTACAATCATGGATGCAGACAATGCAAGCATATATGCAACTGACCCAATCCTTTCTAGGATTTCAAATGGCCCACAAAATCTGGCTGCCAACTTCGAACAACTTCCTAGCCTCAGGGAACTTCTATTGGCTTTCACTTTCAAAAAAACATGTTCTCCCACTTTAAACTCTTTGTGGGTTCTGCTCTTATCAACATAACTTTTCTGCCTATCTCAGGAAGCTTTCAAATTTTTCTTAATCTTCAACATTTGTTCTTCCATTTCCTTGAGAAACTCTGGCCCAACTATTTCTCTATTAGCTGGGTTATCCCAACTTACTAGAGTATTGCACTTTCTTCCATAAAGTGCTTCAACTAGGCTCATCTTCAATGATGCTTGATACCCATTGTTGTAGGCGAATTCTACCAAGTGTAGGTAGTCTTCCCATTTAGATGGTTTGTCCATCGCATACATCCTTAGCATGTCTTCTATCACTTGGTTCACCCTCTCTGTCTACCCATCAGACTTAGGATGATAAGCAATGATGAAGTTTAGATTCGTTATGAACCCCTTGAATAACCCTTTCCATAAATTTGAGGTGAATTTTGGGTCCTTGTCAAACATAATTGTCTTGGGAATACCATGCAATCATGTTATTTCCCTCATAAAAATATCAACAACATTAGCTTCCTTGTGAGTAGTGTTTAGTGGAATAAAATGGGTGTCTTTCGTAAAATTTTCCTCCACCACCATGATTGAATCATGTTGCTTTCCTGTTCTGGGAAATCCTATGATGAAATCCATTGTCACTACCTCCTAGTTTCACTCAAGAATGGGTAAAGGTTGTAGAAACCTCGTTGGGTGTCTATGCTCATCTTTAACCTTCTGGAATTCCATACATCTGGTGATGTATTCTCCAATTTCCTTCTTCATACCTGGCCAAAAGTAATGTCTCTTGACTGCTACCACGTTTTTTTGATATCCAGGGTTCCCAGCATAAGGCACACTATGCATTTCTTTCAAAATCATGAGTTTCAATTCCTGGACATTAGGTACATAAATTTTGTTCTTGTACAGAAGTGTTCTGTTGGTTTCCAATTTATTATTCTCCACTTTCTGTGGCATCTTACCTTGTTGTAGCTTTGCTACCAAATCCCTATTCTGCAAATCTGCATTTGTAGCTTCCAAAATTATTCTTTTAATATCAGTTTGGTACATACTAATGGTTTTAGCACGCAATTCATGCACTCTCATGTTGAGTGCATCAACCACTTTGTTCTCTTTTCCTCTGGTATGCTTGATATCAAACTCCTATTCACAAAGAAACTCCAACCACCTACTTTGCCTAGCATTCAAGGTAGGATAATAAAAAAAATACTTGACACCATTATGGTCTGTCCTTAGTTCAAACCTTCTTCCCATGAGGTAGTGCTTCCATTTCTTTAGAGCGTGCACTATTGTTGCCAACTCCAAATCATGAGTTTCATAGTTCCTTTCATCCTCTTTCAGCTTTATGGATTCATAAAGAATCACAAATCCATTTTGGATGAGTAATCATCCCAGTCCTTCTTTTCATGCATCTGTACACACTATGAAATCTTCATTTGGATCTGCAATCCTCAGGATTGGAGCACTAGTTAACAACTGCTTCAATCACTGAAATCTTTTCTCACAATATTTCGTCCATTGAAATTTCTTCTTCCTTTGCAAGGAACTGATAATGTAAGATATCCTTAAGAACCCTGCAATGAACCTTCTGTAATAGCTAGCTAGACCCATAAAGGATCTGAATTATGTCACATTATTAAGCATTGACCATTCTATGATGGGTTTTATCTTCTCAAGATCCATAAT
>ML778818.1:928053-944822 GCA_009831015.1 Picea engelmannii
AGAACGAGTTTCCTGCGCGTTTATTTTTCTGCGTGGAGAACGAGTTCCTGCACGTTTATTTTCCTGGGCGGAGATGGAGTTCCCTGCATGTTTATTTTGTAAATTAAAACGTTTATTTTATAAATGAAATAGACAAAAAAAAATAGGTTTTGTTTTTTTAAATGAAATAGATCAAAAAAAATTAGGTTTTATTTTGTAAATGAAATAAGATAAAAAAAAATTAGGATTTATTTTGTAAATAAAAAAATAAAAAAACAAGTTTGTTCCTCCGTCAAAATAAATTTAAAATTTTCCATGAAACAAATGGAAAGAGAGGTATAGTTATACTACCTATATGAAATCCACACAAAAATTGAGTACCTGACATAAGGAACTTCGAATTTTAGGGTTTAAAAGAGCATGAATTCACCTCGACCACCAGCAAAGGGAGAAAATGACTTTAGGTTACACTTAGGGTTTTACTGTTTTCAGAATTTTTCTTTAGCCTTTCGGCGTTTATCAATCATAAATTATATGACTGTGCTAGTGTATTTTCTTTTGATAAAATGAGCACTTTCTCAACTTGGCATATAGTTGGTGATATCTTAGCACTTGAAGAACCATCCTCAAATGTTGTTCATGCTCTTCCTCCAACTTGGAATACACCACGATGTCATCCAAAAAGACTATGGTAAACTTGTCTAGATATTCTCTAAATACACCATTCATTAGGCACATAAAAACAGTCGATGGATTCGAAAACCCAAATGGCACCACTGTGAATTCATAATAACCGTACCTTGTTCTGAAGGTGGTATTGTTGATGTATTCATCCTTTATTCTTACCTATTGATATACTTCTCTAAGATCTATTTTTGAAAATATCTTAGCATCCTTCAACTAGTCAAAGAGATCATCAATCCGCGACAGAGGATACTTGTTCTTAACAGTCACTTTGTTTAACTATCTGAAATCGATGCACAATATCAACGTCCCATCCTTCTTTATCATGAAAAGGACCAGGGCACCGAAAGGTGACACACTTGGGCGTATATACCCCTTCTTCAGTAGCTCTTCAAGCTGCAACTACAGTTCTTTCAGCTCTGGCGTACTCATTCTGTAAGGAGCTTTTGACACTGGAGCTTCTCTAGGCATCAAGTTTACAGAGAAGTCGATATCTCTTTTCAGGGGTAGTCCTGATACCTCCTGGAATGCATCCTCAAACTCATTTAGTACCACATGGTCTTTGATATTTGACACCTTATCCTCAGGTTCTTCCTCCAAGTGGACTGCAAATAATTGTCATCCTTTCCTGTAGCACTTCTTCAAATGTATTGTTGAGATTTATCTGACAGTGAATGCCCTGGGAATTCCCTATGCTTTCCTTGGGTTTCCTTCCTCATCAAGGAAATTGAATTCCTTGTTACGACAATCTAAGATGGTGTGGCGTTGGTCCAACCAGTCCATACCAATTAGGCAATCATAAGAACCTAAAGGCAAGATATTCAAGTCTTCCTTAGTACTTAGTCCATTCATGCACACTGAACATGATTTAGTTGAATCAACAACTTTCCTCTTGGCTCCTCTAGCTAGCTGCACAAACCAATATTTCTCATGCTTGCTTTTAAATGCAACTTTTCCACCATTCGAGGATCTACATAACTATGACTAGCTCCTGATTCTATTAAAATAGTAAAGGCATGGTTATTGATCATACCTTCAACTTCAATCATGTGCGACTGATATCCTACTTGCTTGTTGTCCAGGGCTGCATAGATCCTGGGTACTCTACTGCCCATGTCCTCCACTATTTCATCTTGTTGAACATTATGGAAGCTCTCACTTTGCCATTTTTGTGGGGACAGTCTTTGTACTTGTGGTTTCCTTGACATCCCTAACACTGAACGGGTGTTTGTCTTGGCCTTTGTTCCCCTACTTTAGTTGTTCTCGACTCTCTAAATGATGGTTGTCCTTGAGGATTATTTATGAAAAAGGGAGGTTTATTTCCCTTCTACCTCTGCTATTTCTTAAACTTCTTCTGGTCATCCCAAGCCTTTCGAAAAGTGGGATTTCCTCTTTGTTGCTCACATAATCATTTCTCTCTTCTTATCGTTTCTTCCATAGTTTTTGGGTCATCATATTGAATCTTGTCCCCAATGGAAGGTGGTAGTCCACTCGAATACCTTTGAATTTTGACAGTCTCATCCTTGATGAACAGAACACACTTCATCAATTCCAAAAAAAATTGTTCGTATTCATCAATGGTCATGCTATCGAGCTTGAGTTCAAATAACTCCTTCATTTTTCTATCATAATATCTTTTAGTCAAGTATTCCTTTTCAAAATACTTCTTGAATTCTTTGCAAGTAAAATCTTTCTCTCTAATGAGTTGCACCTGCACAAGCTGATCCCACCACATGGATGCATTTTCTTTGAGTTGATACATTTCAATTCTTCCCTCTGCATGAGAGGAATAATTTTTTAGTTGCAAATATTTCCTCATGCCAAGAAACCATGTTTCGACATCTTCCTCCTTCTGGTGTTCTCCATGAAACGTAGGAGGCTTAATATTGTTCATTTGTCCCTTTAGTTCATCCACTCCAGATATCCTGTGCTTTATGGTAGGATATGGGGTTGAACTATTGTGTGCCTCCTTATTGGAATGTTTCAGGGAGTGGTGACGATGCCTGATAACTCTTCTTGATATTATTTTCTTCTCAGGGGTTTTGCGACTCCCTGATTTGCTTTAGTTAGTCTCCTTATCAAAATTCTTTTTGATTCTTTTCAGACTCTTCATCAAATTTAAGTTGAATTCTTCCTATTGATCCTTGGATTTTAAGAGCTTTTTGTTATCTGCTCGGTTAGTCTGGGCATATTTCTGTAATCGCTCAATGATTTTCATCATATGCCCTTCCTTATCTATCTCTTATATGTGTCCATTGGAGTTCGATCCTTAAAATCCCAAGTGGACGTCGATCCCTTTTACTTCATTCTCTGAACTAGAAGTAGTATGTTCCTCTTCCATTCCTCTACACTTAGTGTCAATTCTCTTTGGTCCTGACACTCTTTGAACTCTGCAAACACAACGTGCAGTCAACTAGAATTTGTCAGTCCATCATTCCTTATCAAATCCCATAGAATTCATAAATCGAATCTGTTTTAAGAAACGTTTAGATTTCATGAATTTTCCTAGCTCTACTTAGCTCTGTAACAATTTTAGGCCTCATCCCTTTTCTCTTAGCCCCAACCCCTACAACCATGGGTTGTGACCAAGCGTTATATCGATAGGTGCTTAATCAGGACTTCGGGTTCTGAAGTCTTCATAATACATCACAATAGATTCTTGGAGTTCTGAATTAACGAACTCGTGAAGTAGGGTGGATCAATGGTACATGCATACCCAACATTCAAATAATAACACTCACTTTGGAACTTTTCTCATCGAAGCTTCAGGACTTTGGAGCTTTGGAACTTCGGTTCTGGAAGCTTTCACGCTTGCTTCCTTCCAATATCACGATTTTCGAACTTCTGGCTTCTCTATCCTCTGGGACCACATAATACAACTGTCACCAACTAAGGCAATGGCACATGGTATGCCTAGGAAGCTCCACATCACCATAGGCAGTGTCATCCAGCCCCACCACGTCTACCCTTTTACTTCGAAACTTCGGGTTTCAAAATTTTGTGCATCAACACTTTCCCCTTCTCCTGATTGCCACAATTCTGAAATCTCCCTGGATAATCGAGGCTCCTTATATTTCTTGCAACCAACGGTTGAGATCCACTTCATGATTCCTTGCTTCGGAAGTGTTAACCTCTATTCACTTCCAATCTTTCGATTTTGCGAATTTCGAATGGTTCTTGCGACTAACCCTTGCGTGACTTCTCAAGATATAATGGTCAAGCTCTCCCCTCAAATCTACGGTGTATATCTCTTCTAGGACCTCAAAGATTTGGACTTAGGAATTTTGTGCCTCATCACACCCTGCTTCTCCCAATTTCCAAACTCCGATAAGCTTATAGCATAACCCTCCTGCACCTTCTCCAGATCTGACGGTCGTAAAAGGGTTTCCCTTCCTTCCAAACAGATCCTACGACCCACATTACTCTACGGCCCAATACTACTTTTGTCATGGTTTTACAATACCGCTACTCCTCCCGAGCTTTGTAACACGACCAAAGTAACTTCTTCGCACTCAGGAAGGCTCTAAGATCCGAAATTAGACCCTCCAGACACGATTTCCACTCGAAACCTTGGTTCCAAAGACCACTTATCCAGCCCATCCAGGCTTAGCGTTGAAACCTTCGCTCTAATACCAATTGTAACATACCCAACCACCAACAGGCTGAGAAATGCTACCACGTGAAAATACATACATACATACATATATATATATATAACATGCATTTTAATCGAAATAAAACACATAACACAACGTTACTACTACCATACAAATTCAAATGTAATATAAAGTAATGCATATATGCAACGAAATACATAATAACATTCAAGCATCACAGACATTCATAACATAGAAATTAAGCACATTAATAATACTTATCTTTTCAACTAGAGTAACACCACCAACTATGTGCAGACATTCCAAAAACCTCCCAGTCTTAGACCACCTTGCTCATCATGCTTAGCAGTGGGTCACCCCCGATCTGGGACCAAGCTCCACGTAGGGAAATGGAATCCTAGACTAGGGTGAGGTTACAGAAAAAATGAACAGTGCAACCGGAAGGATTCTCCACAGGAGACTTCTTACGCCCACTACTCATGGACTCTCATTCCCCACATGCATGTTCCACCTGGGAGTATACACCTTCATTGTCACCCAGTCCATCGACTGCTTCACCTCCCTCTCAGGGTCTCGACAACATGACGAATAAGAAATTCTCAAAGATCTATAGAAGGTGCTAGACTCTCTCTGGGAGAAAACCACTTCCCATCAAACTCTATCACCTGGAGAGAGCTACTCATAGGTCTGACAACCTGCGTCTTCCACCATGGGCCTGACAACCCACTTCTTCAACCACTTTCGACTCAATTCCAACACAATGAGGATAATAGCAAGGTTCAGTAGGGAACATACGATGACAAGAAGCCACACTCAGTCCAGGAGCTGTGTGGCAACAAAAACTAACTATAAAATGGGTATGGACACCCAAAACGGTAATAGTCAGATGCTAAGATTCAACACGCGCAGTTGACTACCTAGGTGTGTCGGGTTGCACAAAAGACATAGGATGACCCACAAATTATGTGTTTCAAAGATGCGTGAGGGTATTTTGAGGTCGATGGTGGATGTTTCTGGTTCAGACCAAGGAGGACAGAATACAAGAGCGAATCCCCAACACGGTTAATTTTTGTAGCTTTAACTGCATGCGCCTAAATCGATACTTGTATTCCTAGAACTGCATGTGTTTCCTTTTGCACACGTTGCGTCTCCAAGGAATTAGGATAAAAACATATATTTTACACAACTTTGGAATAATAATAATAAATTATTATTCTCAAGGACTTAAGCCCCTAAGCTTAGCCCCTCTTTCCAACCTTTCATCCTCTTTTCCCTTACCCACCTTGTGTAATCTTAGTCCCCCATCACTCTTTCTTCATGGTCGGTCTACACGCAACGATGCTTATATTTTTATTAATTATCTAAATATTTACATATACAAAGTCAGGATCCTGGACTTTAACACTTAGGCTCTCTGACCCAATAAAGACATAAGGCCACCAACTTATCAACACTCATCTCACTAGCCTACAAAACATATTTACAATTCATAAATACAACATGGACTCGTCCTTGGGGATATAATATGTGGGAGGGAGAGAGAGGAAGACATAGAGGAGGATATAAAGTGTGTGTGTGAGAGTGTGGGAGGGAGACATAATAATACATAGAGGGGGAATAGAAAGTATGTGTCCAAGAGTGCGGGAGGAAGAGAGAGGAAGAAAAAGATGGAAGGTACATAGTGAGTGTGTTAGAGTGAGGAATGGAGATAGAGGAAGACATATAGAGTGGGTAGAAAGTGTGTGTGGGAGGGAGAGAGAAAGGCATAGTAAGGAAGTACAAAGAGTGTGTGAGAGTGTGAGAGGGAGATAGAGGAAAATATAAAGGGGGGTAGAGAGAGAGGTAAATGTAGGAGAGAAGGGTAGATGTAGGAGAGATAGATGAGATATAATGTTATGGGGGGAGAGAGAGGGATGAGGGGGGAGACAGAGTGCATGAGAGTGTGAGAGGGGGAGAGAGAAAGACAAAGAGGAGGGGTAGAGACAAAGAGGGAGGATGGGGGGGCAGAGAGAAAGAAAAAGAGTGTAGATTTTAACCTTGTACAATATTTACTGCAAACATATTTTAAGTAAAAGAACATAAAATATACAATGGAAAATACAAACATTACACAGAGATTTTTCCCCTGGAAACCCAAACCGGGAAAACCAACATATTCTATATTCATTCATAGTGATACATTGTTTACAATACAATATACATATAGGAACCAATGATATCCAAAACCCTAACCCAATGCCCTGGATTAGTCAACAACCCTAATTCCTTAACCGAAAATAGAAAACCATCGGCAAAAAAAAACCATGTGCTGAAAAATCGCCCAACAATGGACATGAAAATCGAGGCAACACGAAAAATGAAGCAAAAATGTGACACGTTTCCCAAGGGAAATAATATAACACATACCCAACATTCTCCCACTTTTTTTTTTCTTTGCATACAGGGGGTTACATAGTAAACAATTCAGGGAAACAATGCCCATGGATGCTCTACACCAAGAGTGTAAGTTTTAAACCTGTGAAGTAAAGCAATGCATATAGATTCTTAAGCAAGACATAAATTAATCAATGCCTCATACACAGAGTACACTGAGATTTTATACCAGAAACCCTCAACCGAGAAAACCTTTCTTATATTCATTATATTGAATTTCACCATTCACCATACAATATATACAATGTTTTTAGGTATTCCGTAGATACCAAAATCCTAATCCCTTAATATGGGATTAATTTATAAAACCGCTAAAAATAGCAAAAACCACCAAAAATAAAATTTCAAGGCGCTTCCCCGAACCCCATCAGCGCCAAGCTACCGCTCGTTTCCGAACGTTGCGCGTAACTAGGGGGGGGCATACCTACCCCCCCCCCTGGGAGCCCCCTAGGAAAACTCCTGACAAACACAGCACAAACAGAGCACTAGTGCGAGGGATCATCAGACGCAGTTGTCATATCTGACACACCCACACACACACATGCAAAGAATATAACACATATCCAACATTCTCCCACTTGTTGTTTTCTTTGCATCTAGGGGTCCAGGGGATTATATAGAAAACAATCCAGGGAAACAATGCCCAGTGTTACTCTACACCAGGAGAACTTTTCTGTGCTCACAGACTTTGTCAATGAATCTGCAACATTCTTCAAAGTGTCAGCCTTTTCCAACAACACCTTTTTTTCCTCAACCATGTCTCTCACAAAGTGATACTGAACATCAATATGCTTTGTCTTCGAATGATAAGTTGGGTTGTTTGCCAGGAATATTGCACTCTGACTATCACAATTTAATCTCACTACTTGTTGTACCAACCCAATACCTGAACACAATCTTTGTAACCATACTGCTTCCTTGCTTTCATGAGTGGCTACCATGTATTCAAATTATGTAGTTGAGAGTGCCACTACAACCTATCTTTTGCTCATCTAACTGATTGCTCCTCCAAATAGGTTAAACACATACCCACTTGTAGGTCTTCTGCGATCTAGATCTCCAACCGAGTCTGCATCAAAAAATCCGTGTATGTCCACCATTCTGTCTAATCCCAGTCTTCCTTGGTAGCACAATCCATAACTGGTGGTGCCACGAAGATACCTAAAGACCTTCTTTATTGTTGTCTAATGCTCCTTCCCTGGTTTTGACATATACCTTCTCAAAAATCTTACTGCATCTGCAATGTTAGGTCTAGTACAAACCATTGCATACATCAAACTGCCAACTGCACTAGCATATGGAATATGTGACATGTCCTCTTCTTCTTCCTTTGTCTTGGGACACTATTATGTAGATAACTTTACACCTATAGGAATAGGAACCTTGACCGGTTTGCTTCCATGCATATTAAACCTCTGCAATATTGTCTCAACATATTTTCTTTGATTCAACCAGAGTTTCATGTTTGCACAATCTCTTTTAATCTCCATTCCTAGAATGAAGTTAGCAGCACCGAGATCCTTCATGTGAAATTTGGAGGATAGCTGCGATTTCACCTCCTTGATAACATCCATGTTATTTTCTACCAACAACATGTTATCAACATACAACACTACATAAATGAAGTGATTACCAACCTGCTTGGAATATACACAGTGATTATCCCTACTTCTTACAAATCCCAATCCAAGGATGTATGTGTCAAACTTTTGGTACCACATCCTAGGTGATTGCTTCAGACCATATAGTGACTTCTTTAGCTTACAGACCGGCTCTTTCTTTCCCTTCACTACAAAGCCTTCTGGCTACTTCATGTAGATTTCTTCTTCCAGATCCCCATGTAGGAATGTTGTCTTCACATCCATATGTTCCACTTCAAGATCAAAAGCAGCAACAATAGATAAAAGAAATCTAATAGAAGTTAACTTAGCAACAGGAGAAAAAATCTCACCAAAGTCAATTCCCTCTACCTGGGAATAACCTTTTGCTACTAACCGAGCTTTGTATTTCTCCACTTTACCTTGTGCATTAAACTTCTTCTTGAACAACCATTTGCTACCAACCGATTTTCCTCCAGCTGGCAGCTCAACTATATCCCATGCCTCATTCTTATCCAAGGCATCCATTTCTTCAACCATTGCCTTCTTCCAGAGTTTACTATCCTTTGAATTCACTGCTTCCCTGACAATTCTGGGATCATCATCAGTAATAGATAAAGAAAAATTGGAATGAAAATCAGGTGGACTATACTTTTCTGGTTGCCTTCTATCTCTCACTGATCTCCTCAATACTGGGGTATGAGGTTCTTGTTCTTCTTCTTTTGTTTCATGTTCTTCAGATGATTCAGATTTTTCATCATCCAACTCAAGCTCTATTTTCTCAAGTTCATCTTGCGTTGGTGGTAATTCCTGTTTGGACACATCTTTTACCTCTCTGAAAACAACATCTCAATTGTAAACAATTTTCTTGGTTTATGGGTTCCAAAGCTTATAACCTTTCACACCATCTTTATAACCAATAAAGATACACTTTTCATCTTTATTATCCAGTTTACTCCTATTTTCCTTTGGAACATGTACATAAGCATCAAAACCAAACACTCTAAGATGTTGAAGAGAGGGTTTCTTTCCAGACCATACCTCGTGTGGAGTTTTATCATCCAATGTTGATGAAGGTATCGATTGACCAGGTAACATGTTGTACCCACTGCCTCTGCCCATAATTCTTGTCCTAACCCGGCACTAGTGAGCATGCTTATTGTTTTTTCCATCAGTGTCTTGTTCATCATTTTGTTTGGTAGATGAAGACGACAATTGGCATTTATTTGAACCAACTTTGATGGAGGAACTTGAAGACTTGTCATGCAAAAATTCCAAAAAAATAGGATTCCATGGCTGGATGGAAAGATAATTGAATGTTTTCTTGGATTCTTTGACCTTCTGGATGAAGATTTGTTGTGAGTAGTGTAAGAAGTTTGGGTTACACGTAAAGTATTACCATTCTTAAATTTTGCATTCATCGCACTCATTCCAAATTTGGATAAGCCTTCCTCCTTTGTGGAACTCATGTCTATTTTATTATGCAATGTTGTCTATAAGATATGTGCCAAAATATTGGCTATAATATTGAAGCCTCTCTTGTCCAATTTCATCTCCCCTAAGAAATTTGGTTTCTTAGAGGATTGTAAAATTCATGATGCAGTGGGTTTGTTACAAGAATGATTACACTTTATCAAATTCAAAAAGCTCCTTTCTATGGCCATCAAATTGGATCTATCAAAAGCATATGACTGGACTAACTGGTTGTATATTATATTACTATTGATCCACATTGGTTTCAATTTGAACATTGTAAATTGGATCATGGGTTGCATATATTCTATATCATTTGTAATCTTTATTAATGGATCTATCTCTCATGTCATTCTAGCCACAAGAGGTTTATGTAAATTATTCCCACTTTTACCTTACATGTTTTTCTTGGTGGCAGAGGGTCTTAATAGACTCTTGATGAGTGCTCGAACCAGTAGGAGGTTACAAGCTATAGATTTTGGGATGGGAGTGAATGCAACTCACTTATTTTTTGTATATTTTTTCTATTTATAATGAATGGATCAAGTTTTGAAGGTCAGTCACTTTGGGAGATATTACAGTTATCTCATAAAGCTACAAGAATGTTGTTGAATGAGAAAAAGTTAGAACTTTATTTCACAGGGGTGGTTGATAAGTTATAGGAGAAATTTTAGTTTCAATGTATCAAATAAGAACATGGACTTAGATACTCGAGATTTACACTCAAACCTAATGGCTACCAAACAAATATTAGCAGTGGCTCATGATAAGAATTGAGGACATAATTAATTTATAGTGTCATCATTGGCTTTCCTAAGGTGGATAGTTAACATTGGTTAAAGCAGTCTTAAAACCCATACCCATCTAGTTGATTTCATTAGCACATATCTGATCTGGATTATTTTTGGAACAAAATGAAACTAGAGATATTCCAATGAAATACTCATGAAAATTGCCAAAAATAGAGAAATATAGCAATACTTGATTTATATTAATGAAAGAATTGAAAGAGACTGTAAAAATACAGAGTGCAAGACTCGCTAGAATGGTGGCAACTTTATCTCTGAGAACATATGTGATGGCTATGCTCATTAACCAGAAGATGATTACAATGAGGCTCTGAATGTCTTTTTTATGATAAACATGAATTCCAAAACCTTAGACATCCAAAAACCTAACCCTAGGAGATGAAACACCAAAATTCATGTGAGCCTCATTTGGGTAAGTTAGTACATTAACTTCCCGGGGTAGTAACTTTTGCATACGATCTCCATTTTAGGCATGTGATAGCCCGTTGGAGATGTCTTTTTTAGAACTACACATTATGATGTCAAACTCTGACTGTGTCTATAGTTTGACTGTGGCATGCCAAAAAAACACTATTTAGGGCCCCAAAACGGCCCTGGAAGTATAGAAAGATGTGCTGACATGAAAACTTCCAAAATAATCCAGTTGGATTAATTAGATAGCCACCAGTATCCACCTCAAATATGTGTAGGGCTTCAGACATCCCCAGAAGTGTAGAACCCACAATTACAAAGAAGTACAGAAGAACGTGTTGAACTAAAAACTGAAAAGAGGATCCAATTGGAATAGGTGGGTGGCCACCAATGTCCACCTGGATCAATTCTCCCCCCTTAAGAACAATTGGTATCCATTGCATTGAGTTTCTAGGGAAGAGGGAAACCATTTTTGAATTTGAATCTTCATGAGTTGTGTGCCTTGTTGGAGAAGTTGTGTTGCTTGGTTAGTGGAAGACTGTCACAAACCTCTTGCTAGCGGGGTTGAATCTGTTCCACCAACTTGTTGCCTCTGGGTTTGACGGGACCTGGTGTAGGAACCATTGTAGATGAAGAAACAATATCTTCTTTCTCTTCGACAATCTGTTTTTGCTAGATAGAAGGTGTTGAAGCTACAGTGGTTGTAGTGGTCTTTTATGCATCCTTTGAACAAGTTGTGAAGAGGATGAATTTTTCAATATGATAGATTACATTGCGACATTGTTTTGGTGGAACAATAGTTAGAACTACATCTAGTATCCTATAGAGATGACCTCCTAGAGTAATAATGACACTACGGGGTCTAGACTCATAGACAACATGGAATTTTCACATATATGGTTGGCCCAAAACAACATCACAGACATCAAGAGGGGAAATATCACACACTACCTCATCCTTAAAGGGTTGTGTGCCATAGGATAGGCGACATTGTTGGGTGACACAGAGATCTCGTCTCTGGTGAAGCCACCCGATGTTGTATGGCTGCGGATGTGGTGTTGTTGACAACCCCAACTGTTTGACACCCTTAGCTGAGATGAGTTTTTTCTAGCTGTCATTATCAACAATGAAATGCAACAGGGTCCCCTTCACTCACATCTATGAATGGAAGAGGCGCTCACCCTCTTCAAGATCTATTGGTTGAATTTTTGTGGTCGTGACAGTAGGAGTGTTTTCTGCGTCAATGATTTGTCTGTTTTCAATATTTTCTGGATCAGATTCTGAATGAGGTTTCGACTCTGTGTCTTTGACCTCAGCCACCGATGATTGTTTCAAGCGACATTCATTGATGTTGTGCCAAGGGATTTTGTGGAAGTCACACCACTCCCCAGTGTCATTCTTCATCTTTCATTTACCCTTATTGTCTTGTGTCTTGGAATGGTTGTCTAGAGGTTGTTGGTTAGGGTTGTCTTTACCATGCTTTGGTTGTTGCAAATTTGCAAACCTGAATTCCCATTTGTTCAGGTGCCTAAATGTCTGCTCAATTTTGACAACATATTGATAGGCATCTCCCAATGATTAGATATTTAGGAAATCCATTTTAGTTTGGATGTACCTATGCAAAGCCCCACGGTATTTCAGAACCATATGTCGCTCGAAGTCTTTGATACCCAGCTTTGTGCGCAAGGTATGGAAATTATTTGTGAACTCCAACACTGTTTGGCTCTTCTCTTGGTGCAGTGTGGTCCATCTAATGTACTGGTCTTCATAGTTATCAACATGGTAGTATTGTTCCTTGACCGCATCCACGAAAAAATCCCAAGTGGGATCGACCCCATATATTCCAGATTCCTCTATGGAACTTTGTTCCCAGTAAGTTTCCCACTAATGTTTGACATTGGGGAGAGCCTTGAGGAGTGTGAAGGTGATCTTTTCCCTGTCGAAAAAATTGTAAACAGAGAAATAACCTTCTAATAGATTTAACCATTTTTCTAGGGCATCCGCATCTATCTAACCTTCAAATATGGGAATATCAAAATTAAATTGTACCTTGAAGGGAGAGGTTCCTCCAAAATGGTCGCTCTATGAAGATGTGCCCATTTCTTTCAGCAGGCATTGAAGGATGTGTGCAAAATTCTCCATCATTTCGTCCCTCTGTCGTGTGAGAGCTTGCTCAAGCAACATGTTAATAGAATCTTTTGCTCCATCGATTTTCTTTTTTTTCGCCATAGAGGGTTTCTTGGACATGTGAGAGTGATTGTACTCGAGAGAGACAAGCTCAAGACCCAACTAGATATACTTGGACCTCGTCAGGGACATGCGCTGAAAAATGACCAAGAGTAGCCTGCTATGATACCACTAATCCAGATTATTTTTGGAACGAAATGAAAGCAGATATATTCCAATGAAATACTCATGAAAATTGCTAGAAACAAAGAAATACAACAATACTTGATTTCTATTAATGAAATAATTGTAAAGAGACTGTAAAAATACAGAGTGCAAGACTTGCTAGAATGGTGGCAGCTTTATCTTCGAGAGGATATTTGATGGCTACACTCATTCGCCAGAATATGATTACAATGAGGTTCTGAAGGAGTTTTTATGATAAACATGAATGCCAAATGTCTATACATCCAAAAACCTAACACTGGGAGATGAAACACCAAAATTCATGTGGGCCCCGTTTGGGTAAGTTAATACATTAACTTCCCAGGGTCGTAACTTTTGCATACGATCTCCGTTTTAGGCACGTGATAGCCCGTTGGAAAGGTGTTTTCGAGAAATATGCATTATGTTGTCAAACTCTGACTCTTTCTATAGTTTGACTATGGCACACCAAAAAAACACGGTTTAGGGCCCCAAAACAGCCCTGGAAGTACAAAAAGATGTGTTGACATGAAAAATTCTAAAATAAGCCAGTTGGATTAGGTGGGTGGCCACCAGTCTCCACCTGGAAGATGTGTATAGCTTCAAAAATCCCTTGAAGTGTATAACCCACAATTACAAAGAAGTACATAAGAATTTGTTGAACTAAAAACTGACAAGAGGAGCCAGTTGGAATAGGTGGGTGGCCACCAATATCCACCTGGATCAATATCCCAAAAGGAATGATGGAGAAAGTTCAAAAAAAATGTTTTAACTTCCTATGGAGAGGGAACAAGGACTCAAGAATGCATTGGGCGAGTTGGAAGTCCATAGAAAAGGCAAAATGTGAGGGTGGCTAGGGACTAAAAGATTCATTCATTTGGAGAGTCACTGGTGGTGAAGTTTCTATGGAATCTAATATCAAAAGATGGTCTTTGGAAGCATATCATTTCCAAAAAGTATCTGGCTCTGTGATCGCTCTTGGATTGGATTCAATCACTAGATAAAGATTTCAAGTGTGGTTTGACCCATTGGAAAGTGGAATTTCCATTGGTGGGTCCTTTTTAGCTTGGAGGGTTGGTAGTGGTACAATTATTCGTATAGGGGAGGACACCATAGTGAGTTTTGGTAAGGAGATACAACTCTCACAAGAGTTCAAGGAGCGGTTACAGGCTATTGGTTATCAATTCCTTTCTCATATTAACCATGTGCATGAGATAGACCTTTGCACCAAGGGTGGTTATTTATTGATGAGCTGGGACTTGTAGACAACTTGGTGAGCGAATGGGAGGTTTATACCTCAACATTGAGACATACACATCTCTGACTAAGAAATGAGTTGGATCTCCCCGCTTGGAAATGTAATAAGATGATAGGAAATTATACGGTGTAGTTGGGTAATCCCTTTATGAAGGTCAGGGATCACAAACAGGTGGAATGGTGGTGGTCTCATAAATGTTGTGTATGTGTGTTATTGAAAAGAAACATATTTATGTGGCTTGTTCTTAAGAACCAAGTTATATTATGGGACTATTTTCTAAAAATATGCTTTTAAGGCCCAAGTATATGTATACTATGTAAGAAGGAAAAAGAATAAATTAACCATCTATTCATTTCGTATGAATATATTTTTCAGGTTTGGCAGGATTTGAGTGGTTGGATTACAATTAGGAATCTCTAGAGGGGTTTTATTGTAGAGGATTGTCTAAAAAATTGGTACTCTAGACCAAAATTAAAAAATTATAAGTCTCTTCCTTTCCTAATGCTCTGGGGAGTTTGGATAGCACACAATGCACGTCTTTTCAGAGATGAACCAATTCAAACTTTTCATACCTTCTCTCAAATAACTTCACTTTTGCAATTCTACAAGGACAATGTTAAGGAAGTGGTTCCATGAGTGTTTGGTGGCTTACATAGTGACAAGGAGAACGACTAGAGTTTCTTTGATGGTGCATGTGAGGGTCAATCCAAACTCTATGGAATAAGAGGTGTCATGTATTTCTCATATACATATTATATAACTTTCAAAGCAAATTATGGCAAAGGTACCAACAATCAAGCGAAATTATTGACCCTTAAATCATTATGCAAATTAGCTTATAACAATGAAGTAAGGGACATTCAAGTCTTGAGAAACTCCTCATTTGTGAGTTATTGAATGGAAGGAAAACAAACAATTGGACTAATACTTCCATACTTTCAAGATTTGTCACATCTACATAGAGTTGAATGTGTTGGCAAATAAATAGCCTAAATAAAGAGGGAATAGAAGGGTCGCTATATTTTCAAACCTTTTAGGAGGGCACCCGAGAAGATAATCGAGGGACACTATACTACTATTAGACATTCCAATACTATTAAATATGACTACTATTAGACACTCCACTACTATTAAATACTAGGTGGCTAACAATATTTGGGATTGATAACTTTTTTGTATTTTTGATAAAAGTATAGGATCTACAACCAGTTGGATAATAGTACAGCTTTGAAAATAGAAAAATGTATGAGGTAGTTTGGATAGTAAGTCAAGAAGACGTTTTTTCCTTTACGATTAAAGAATGGACAATGAAGTGCACATAAAACATATGTTTTTCCTTTAGGAACAAAGAATGGACAATCAAGTGCACATAAAATATATGTTTTTGTTTGGTTATGAAAAAGAAAAAGTTATATGCTAAAAAGATATAGTTAAATGTGACTTTTTTTTAAATAAATAAATTTGTATGCTAAAGATATAGTTATTTAAAATTTTAATATGTTAATAGATTAGAAATTTGTTCTCAAATCCAATAAAAAAAAAGTTAGGGATATTCAAAGTATTTAAAAGAATTAAATTCATTTTAAAAAAGAAAATTATTATTAAAATTATATAGTTATAAAAAGAAAAGATTGGTATTATCTAACTGTTTTACATTTTTATAATTATATAGTCATAAAAAATAAATCTTAACAACAATTTTGTTATTTAAATTGTGTTTTTAATCAGAAATGGATTCAACCTTAAAACACATTTTAAACTAGCACAGTCATATAATTTATGACTGATAAACGCCGAAAGGCTAAAGAAAAATTCTGAAAACAGTAAAACCCTAAGTGTAACCTAAAGTCATTTTCTCCCTTTGCTGGTGGTCGAGGTGAATTCATGCTCTTTTAAACCCTAAAATTCGAAGTTCCTTATGTCAGGTACTCAATTTTTGTGTGGATTTCATATAGGTAGTATAACTATACCTCTCTTTCCATTTGTTTCATGGAAAATTTTAAATTTATTTTGACGGAGGAACAAACTTGTTTTTTTATTTTTTTATTTACAAAATAAATCCTAATTTTTTTTATCTTATTTCATTTACAAAATAAAACCTAATTTTTTTGATCTATTTCATTTAAAAAAACAAAAC